>CM038045.1:187243014-187303014 GCA_021397845.1 Areca catechu
TGGCTCTCCTGGGGGCAAATCGATCTTGTTCGGCCTCCTCCCTAACAGATTTTGGCGCTACTCTACGCCTATATAAGGTAAAACAAGGCAAACCCCAGGTATGGAACATAACTCATCTCTTTCAGTTTTGGGTCTTCTCTTCTCACCCTCTGGTACTCGGAGAGACCCCCAAGCTCTCCATGCCAGAGGTCTCCAATTCTCCACGATAGTCCCGCTGACTTGATTGTCGGAGTGTCTTCGCCGGAATCCCCGGCACGAGGCATTCTCTGTTTTGCAGGCTCCCGGAGAGGAAGAACCTGGAAGAGGCATGACCCCGGTGAATCTGCTGCAACACATATATATATACACATATATACATATACATATACACATACATATACACATATATACATATATACATATATGTATGTATATGTATGTATATGCATGTATGTAGGGCATCCTACAAACTTCATTTATTAATTTCTTTTTTCAAAATTTTTTAAGTGAAGTTGGTAGAATGGATATCAACTTCATTTAAAAAGTTCCACCGCTAAGACGGTAGCCCAGTTGGTAGGGGCTTAAACCCTTCACCCACCGATCATGGGTTCGAGGCATGATCCTTACGGGTGACTCGATTAAATCTAGGATGTGCCCTGGAGCTAGGGTTGGAACTGGGCCGGCCCAAAGCCCGTTGGGCCGGCCCAGTCCAAAATCAGATCAGATTTCAGACCATATTTTAAGAATTTTCAGACCGAATCCGAGCATCCCTTTGGCCCAAAAATTAAATGGACTCTATTTTACAGCCCGAAATCTAGCCCGATATGCTTAAAATTTGGTCCGAAACCCGAACCGATTTCAGGCCAGCCCAAAGTTTATTGAGCTGGCCTAGCCCGGTTCTAGGCAATGGGCTTTGGGCCGGCCCAGTTACAACCATACCTGGAGCACGTGACCGGGGTGGGGGGAGAGCACACTACTCCGTCGGCTTAATGGGATCAAGCTGACGTACTCATCTATGGTGGGGAGGGCACGCGAAAAATATGCGACCCGAATCGAACATGGTCTAGCAGGGAGGGGACCCCAGTGGGGGATAGCTACGATGGGATTTATCCCCCCCTTATCATTTTTTTCATCAAAAAAAAAAAGGTTTCAGAAAATGAAACTAATAAGTAAAGCAGGCAGTGGCTGCCGGCTACACAAAAAATTCAAAAAAAAAAAAGAGATGGGAGCACGTGTTTCATTTCAAAATGGAGGCTCTGCTCTTTTTTCTATACAAAGGAAAGAAGGCTTTGAAAGCTCTCAACCCGCCCCCACTCTTCTATCCCCATTGTTTTGGCCATCACCAACCACCCTATCCCTCTTTTCCTCCCTCTCTCTTCCTCACTCTTTCTCCCTTTCCCCTTCCACTAGTTTCTCGCTCCGAAGGTCGAAACTATCTTAGTCTGCCACCAATACAGTTTAGTGCACCTAGAACCAAACGATTCAGCATAGTTCCACATATATTGCTATAGAATATTATTTTATAATGTTAGGATTATATTATATTATAGTACATTTTATGTTATACTAATATTATAATAATACTATGTTACTATCATTAATATATCATGATAATTATATTTTTAATAGTATAACATTATTATTTTCTTATAATATTATATAATTATATTACAATATGTTACTACTATAATATTATACTATTCAAAATAACAAAATTAAGAATACTTTATACTAACATTTCTTGATAATAGAAAGAATTAAAAAATTGAAAGCACCATGCATGTCATTCATTGTCTTTTTTTTCATACAAAAAACACTTTCTTAGTTTGGTTTCCAAATAGATGTTAAAGTTCTAAAACACTTTAAAAATGTAGTTACCGATAACAAAAGGCTTTTTGTCAAGAGCTCTACCAAAAAAATCTCGACTATTAATAGCAATCTTAAATAAGACTTTAGTCTCAAAGACATCATATCTATGTCATCATAAAAACATTGTAGAAGCACCTCTTATCACCAAATTAGAACAAATCTATTAGCTGAGTCTCTTCCACCACTATTATTTGATGATAGATCCAAATAGATGGGTTAATTGTATTGTATTTTTTTTTTTGCATCAATTATTAACTAATTTGGCCATAAATATCATTTACTTTTTCACTTGATTTGTCAGTCATAAGTGGTAGCAGAGCAGATATGCCAGGATAAATACTGGGA
Organism: Areca catechu; assembly: GCA_021397845.1. Classification (NCBI taxonomy): domain Eukaryota; kingdom Viridiplantae; phylum Streptophyta; class Magnoliopsida; order Arecales; family Arecaceae; genus Areca; species Areca catechu. The sequence goes on from CM038045.1 coordinate 187,245,208, forward strand.
TAAATACTGAGAGAAGCAATGTCGAGAATTTAGTGACGAGATAGATATTTTGGCAGCAGGCTAAAAGGATAGTGGAGACTATCAAACCTCTATATGAGATACTTCGAATTGTGGACTCTAAAATATATACTTAGATGAGCTTCCTATATTACATGATGCAAAGGCAAAGACAAAGATCCAAGAGACAGATCCAGCACATGCTATTGATATATCCGAATCATTGATGGACGATGGAATTATCAAATGAATTCGGATTTGCATCTAAAAAGGTACGTAATAATTCATGAACTCTCTAAAATTTTAAATTAAATTATATTTGTACAAGTACACTTGACTAGTTTTTAAAATATATGTGCAGCTTACTATCTAAATCCGAGACCAATACTCCATACCGCACATTGCTATAGATGAACAGCTTACGTTTTCCTTACACAATGTTATACACAATGTTATATACAAAATAGATCCCGATCCAAATGTCTCAGCTATGTACCTAGAAAAAGTAAGGTTAAAATTATTAAATGATTTTTATTAGTACTAATTTCAACAAGTAGTACATGATAACAACACTTTTTTTTTAGACGAAATTTTTTAGGAAGGGCACAGATTCTTCTGGATCTACTATAGCCATCAGAAGTAAATCAAAGATGAATCCTGATAAGTACTACCAAGTACTAAATTTAATATTAGATTCAGATTAATTTTTTAATTTTGCTGAATCTAAAATTTTAAATGATATAATATCTTTTGCAGCTGAATGGTGGGTGCATTTTGATGGATCTGCAAAATATCTAAAAGTTCTTGCAGTCAAGATTCTCTCCGAGACGGTGTCATCTAATGGATGTAAATGCAACTGGTATACATTTGATCTTATCCACTCTAAGCAGAGAAACCATCTAAAACTGAAATACCTCAATGATCTTGTTTATGTATATTATAATTTAAGATTGAGACTAAAGTGCATTCAAAAGAAAGTTGAACTGAAATACTCCAATCCCTCTGCAAGTACTTATGTTGATGAGAATGAAGATCCAATGATTGGATAGGTCATGAGTCAGCAACAGGAGCCAGAACTTGATGAGCTAGGATCGTCTCCTCGACCAGCCAGTTTTGTAACTAATGAGACCAGAATGGATGTTAAACAATGGATAACAAGCAATATTCCTAACAGGACTCCAGCAGATACATCACATCATCCCTCCCCGCTATCTATTCAGTCCAAATATAGAGAAAAAGGAAAGGAACACTCAGTTTATTTAGATTTAGACATCAGAGAGAGTGATGCTAGTGTTTCTTCAGATAGTAAAGGATCTAATGATCAAGAAAGGCTAGAGGACAGGAGTCGCAGCCATCTATTCATCTTCGATTCATTGGTAAGTTACAATTTAGCCATATCATACAAGATCAGACCATGGTGCACCAGCTGGTAAACCCCGAGGTGATACGATTTTATATAGACAACAGGCTTTGCGAGGTCGTTCGTAACACGATGCAACTGCAGCTTTTGCACATGAAGTAGAATCCATGAATGTATCAGGATCATCCTCATATTCAGAATCCTCTTACTCGTAGTTACCAGTAACTTGTGATCCATATGATCCATATGGTCCATCCAAGATATTATCTTCTAATGATTATTATCCCATAAATCTGGAGTATCTTACGGATCTGATTTTGCTGTTGATATATTTGGATGGACCCCTGCACAGCCATATCATCCATCTCTGGATACCTCTCAGAGTTGGGACCTTGGTGAGATATATGCGATGAGTTACGATCCATCACGCATACCTCCTGGGATGAGCTTATAAAAATATCATGCTGCCTGATTAGAGGGATTTACCGATCTTCCTCCACAGCATATAAATGATATCGATATTTATGGACATCGATACACGACACGATTCTAAATATCGATATATAATTATATTTATATTTTACCTTTCACTTTCATTAATTACCGATAATCTTACTTTAATTATAATTTTATATCTTATTTTAATTAAAATTAATGTATTAGCATTTTTAAATCCTAAACTCTAAACCTTGAACCTTAAATTCTAAATCCTAAACTCTAAACACTAAATCCTAAGACCTAAACCTTAAAAAAATAAAAAAATTCAAAACCCTTAAAAAAATTTGGCGTGACGATTGATACCGACATGCCCACCGTACCGACACTCGATACGGTACGGTACCAATACTATACCAGCCCAATGCCGATACAGGTCCCGGTACCAGTATCGGGATCCTTGCTCCACGTATCCATGGAATAAAGAATATCCTCCCATAACCAACAATCACAAAACCACCACACTCACTAATGCACAAAATAAATTAAATAATAAATAAATTAGAAAATACTCTTTTCTATTTCTCATCTATATCCTCAATTTGGATATTTTTAAAATTAAAAAATAATTCCAACAAAGTAATGTTGATTTCTTATTTAATTTATACATTTTTATTTGTTAGCTTGAATTTTTTAACAACCATTATATGCATCATTTGTTAATCTGATTCTAAAAAGTAAGTTGACTCTCTACTTTCTATTATGAATATGACCCTTACTTTTTGTTATTGAGTTTGGCTGCAGGATGGCAGGACCTGGGGACCCATGAATAGCTCCTGTTGCTGATGTTCGCCACCTCCTCCCCTACCAATTGATCTCATCATGTGCAGATTTAACGATCACACCATCAACAATGCTATTTGAAGACAACAAAGACACCTTTCCCCTATCATCCTTCTTGAAAACTGCAGAGGTGAACATTAAGGAGAGCCTGTACTTGCCCATCAGTGCAGCAGTTGCACAGGAAGACATGGCTTTTTCAAGGTAGGGTCCTTGGTCACCACCTCTCTTCTTAGGCTGCTTATAGTCGCCATTGGAGGGCTCATCGTCAGAGAACTTGGGGGAGCTAACATGGGACTGTGATCCTCCTCTTGGCCCTCATCCATGTAGCTGAGGACGTCATTGTTGATGATGAAACTGCGGGAGGCCTCCCAGTGGCGAGCAATGAGGGTGGCATAGTCCTCTGCAATGATGCCGTAGATGGGCTCCTCCATCTTGATCTGGAAACTGCCACCTGCCGCAACGCAGCAGTTGTGGGAGCTGCAGAAGGCCTTGAGGCACTCCAAGGTGGTGGATTGGGCATTGGCATCCACCCCCTTAGCTTGGGTCTAATGGCCAAAGATGATGGGCTCCACCATTATGTGTCACTCGTGCTTATAAAATCTATTGCAAATGAGATGGGGTCACAAAGGAAGAGCCTGATGATCCTAGGAAAAAAATGACCTCCCAAGAAGATTTTTTTTCCTTATAGGATCCGCCATTTTCCACCTTTTTGTTATCCCTTGGTTCAGCCAGCCAAGTAGGGGAAAGGAATGGTAATAATTTTTTTTTATCCCTAGGATCCAAAGATCCTAAATGATTCAGGCCATTCTCATTGTTTCTAAATATGCCCTTAATCATCTCCAAACCAAGGTTTTAAATCTTGTGAGACAAAGATATCCCAAGTTTTTCATAAAATGGAATGCCCCACTATGCTGCCCCAACCCCATGTAGATCCTAATCATACATCCCGAATGATATCCTTCATCTATCTCCCCTTCTTTCCTTTTTTTTCCTTTCTTTTTCTTTGTCGTTCTTCTACCTTCTTTTCTTTCCCTTCGCTTTTCTTTTTGTTTCTTATCCCTTTATTTCTTTTGTCCTTTTCCTTCTTTCTCTTTTCGATTTTCTTCTATCCCCTTTCTTCTTCTTCTTTGCTTTAACCTTTTCCTTTTAGTTATCTTTCCTTTCTTTCTTGCTTTCCTCTTTCTTCTACTCTCACAGCATACGTGGGTTTCGAAGTCCCAACCCAATTCCTTTTTCTCATAGGAATGGGATAGAACAGCCCGAACACCCCTAGGACTTAAAACCTTGCTCCATAATACATGCTACCAGTATATGGTCCAAAGCAATAATATATGTTTACTTTCCTTTTTTTTGAGAGGAAGCAGACCAATGCCCACCTCCCAATTGTACTACACTACATCCTATAAAAGGGTCATGACCAAGTAGACCTAGTAAGAAAATAAAAAAGGTCTTGGCATTGTATGTTCATTAAGTCAGCATGACAAAATTTCAGCAATCATTGGGTAGGAAATCGTAGAACATTCAGAATACAGTACAGAAACATCAAGTGGAAGTTTGGTAAATAACGGTCATTAATATATGCATGGTCATGTATTGTCAAATTGTCATTTGAGCATGTTGGAAACATAAAAAGTTTCTAGGAATGTCAAATAGAATCAGAAGGCACCTTTTGCTACCATAGCTTTACATTGCGATACAAAGCACTATAAAATCCTAATTCATATGGCCACATATTCCTTGCAGAGCATTAGTCAATCTTAAAGCTAGAACCCAGATACAAATATAGCCTGGATAAGTAAATAAGCATAAATAAAATACTGAATCTTGAGTTAAATAGTAAGATCAGATATTTCACATGTAGGAACACCACCTTGACATTAAATTTAATGAGCTATTACACATTTGAGAAAGTTGAAATAATTAAATCGTATAAAAAACAAACAAAAGCATGTTTCACTAACTCATACCTGTACAAGCTGCATGTGGCATCATTTCTTTCACATAGAACATGCTTCCAAAGCAGAAACTCTTTGACGTTGCACATCAAGACCATCAAGCAACTGCTTGCGTTGGTAGGAGAGAGAAAAATCATGTGGTAAGACTCCAGTTGTGGTCTCTGTATACTCTTTATCTGCAGCAACATCAACAGGCTGCTCTATCTGGATAATCTTACCAAACAACTGAAAAGATTCTCCCCCACTTTTCGTAGTCGGATTGCAAGCCACAGTTTTGAGAAGATCTGTGCCACAGTCCAGGATACTTCCATTGCTCAGCGGGGATGAGCCCTCTGAAACTAATGTACTTCCAACACTCAAATTAGTGGATACATTATTTAACTTCTGTTGCATTTTAGTGCCATACAGATTATCAGAGAGCATTTGTTGGCCATTCAAGGGTATGAAATTGAATAAAGTGGGGACACAGATTGGATCATGCCTGGCTCCCTGCATGCCAGCAGGAAATGTATTGTAATTGACCGATAGGGATAGATTCCCCATAGATTTACTCGTAAAACCTGTTACTGGAAAGAGCATGCTGCCCTCTTCAACATCAGAAAAGTCTTGACTTTGTAGCCCCCTTAATTTCTTCATAATGGGGAATGGAGTTTGTAACTGAGGGGCAGAAACTAGCTCCACCTGCCAGGGATTTACACTTCCGACATTCTGCAAAACCTCTGGTTCATCCCAGGTAACCTAAGAGAAATATCAAGAATAAGTTTATACTCACTTTTGACCATCTTCTGAATGTGCCAAGGGGAAGTTCAAAGGGAACAAAAAAAGGCATTTTCATGGAATGATTTGGCTGAAATGTAATAGATTACTTCATGACCTGCTTTCATATTTGACATGTAAAACATGTAATCATTTTATTGATTTGATGTAATTAACACTTGAGATGCCCATGTCAACAGACTAATAATGTTAAAGTTATGATCCTGGCTCTGTCAAACTACTTTCAAGGTGCCACAAATGGTTTGCTAGAAAAATTACAGATAAAATCAATTGACATAGGAAGAAACACCTTAAATGCCAAGATATACAATTTAAAATAGTTGTTCCTAGCTTCCAATATACCATCATATTCCTGTTTAGGAAAAAACAGTAAGACCTCATAGAAGAAAGACTAAAAAAGCATCTCAGAATGTATTTAAATCAGCATGATGAAACCTAACCACCATCCATTCATAACTAAGAAAAGCTTTACATGTTACAAAAAAAAAAGGTTCAGTTTTGAAAAGAAAAAAAGAAAGAAAGAAAGAAAAAAGACAGTAGAAAGAAAGATAAAATTACTTAGCAGTTTACACTGTTTTAGTTCTTTTTACGAATTTGATTGAAAAGAATCATTCAAAATTATTTATATCTACGATACAGTCATCTACTTAAATCATGTGCTGGAGGGGGGAAGACTAAAGTGATTCAATTATTATATGACAAAGACCACAGATGACACATTCTTCATCTTAAGGGCAAACCAAGGATTTAGGCCCCATTTGGCAAAAGCTTTTGGGGAGCCAGAAAACATTTTCTAGCACTGCAAAAGCACTTTGGGTAATTATAGTGGTGTTTGGTAATAAAACATGAAAGCTGGTTTAGCTTTGTAGGGAAATTGAAAATGTCAGCAAGCTGTTTTCTAGCACATGTCAGCAAGCTGTTTTTGCTTTATAAAATTTGACTTTCTGACCACAATACCCATGACAAAAATACATAATTATGGTTCTATCCCTTTAAAACATAAGGGACAAAAATATTTAATGATATGAAAGCAGGAGATTGCCCTCAGGAGTTCTCAAGAGCATGAACGCACGAAGAGAACCCATTCCATCATCTATGGCCTTTTGAGGCTTACTCCCTTCCCATGGTCTGTGGCCTTTGAGGCTCCCTACTTCCAGCAGCATGTCTATTGCTGCATGGGCAGCTGATCTTTTCCTAGTGGCAATCCTTTGGAACGAACCCTAGATCTCCTTTGGGTATCCCCTAGCTTCCTCTCATTTCTCCAAGCAAGCCCTCTTCCAATGGTCCAGCCTTTTCTGATTCAAGGTATCAGTTGCAATTCTCCCCACTTTAGGATTCAATCCCTATCTCCATCCAATCTCTTTGTTTGCAATATTATATTACATTATGTTGCACTATAATAATATCATTCTATGCAATAATACACTATTACGTTATATATTATGTGATATTATGATGCTATAGTATACAATTTATATTAACTATATTATAATAATATTATACTACATTACAATAATGAACCATATTATATTACATTACCTGTAGTTTTATACTATGAAATATATTAATGTAATAATACATATTACATTGCATTATACTCTATTTTACAATACTATACAATGCGTTTATTGTCATTCTGTCAAACTAAAAAAAACTTTTTGGTTGCGTTATCAAACATTAAAGTTCCACATCATTTTAGAAACGTAGCTACCAAAATAGCAAACAACTTTCTGTCAAAGCTCTATTCCCCAAAAGCTCCACTACTAATAGCATTGCTAAAAGGGGCCTTATTCTTAGAGGTGTTATAGTAATCTGGCCAAACAGGTGTTGCACATCCAATTCACTGGTGACACTGTTACAGCAACAAAAGTCTAGCCTACCGGTGTAATTAATGTTAGTTTTGACTCATGAAGGGGTATCAATTAAGGACTTTCAATACCATCTTTCCTACTACCAAAGAAGACCAAATTGCCAAAGACCAATCCAAGCAACAAAAGTCTAGCCTGATGGTGTAATTAATGTTAGTTTTGACTCCTGAAGGGGTACCAATTTAGGACTTTCAATACCATCTTTCCTACTACCAAAGAAGACCAAATTGCCAAAGACCAATCCAAACATGCCCGAACCCCTTTCCTTGGCCCCCTTTTCAAACATCATCACCATCATCTCAGCTGCTTGGCACAAGTCCACACAATGTTATATTCAAAATTAGAAATATTTTCAATTAGCTATCTACATTATTTATATCTAACACATTTCTTATAATTCTTATAAACTTTTTAGTATTTCAATCCAGCAAGTTACATAAGTTGAAAGAAACTAAAAGATATTCCAAAGAATTTTTGTTCTTGAAAAGTGAGGATGACAAATGAGGTAGACACTATCTAGTTTACAGAAGATATAGATGTAAGGATTAAAGAGGCATGTAAATATGAAACATCGCCATATGACAAAGCAGGTGAGCATTGAGGGACAATTTGACAATGCAGAAAGTGAATAACAACAAACAAGCATATAACAAACAAGCAATAAAGATAATTTAAATAAGAAAAAGAAAAAAAGAAAAAATAACAAAGTAAATGTAATTTGACATTTTTTAACTATATATAGCAGCTAGCATGTCTAGCTTCATAATATTCAACAAAACCTATTTGTAACATGTTATTAAATATCAAATTGTAATAGCATGGTACAATAATTTCACACCTGCATCAACCACAGTTGGGATGCACAATGAAGCAGGGCTATCTAAAGGTTTTGACAAGTTGCTAGTATTTTCACAGATGCTACTTGCTCATATGACCATGGTTCCAAGTGTAAAATATCGTATTCCTAACACCTTTAACTCAAAGTTGTCAAAGGCTCAAGACACACTAAGGAACCCACAACTCCCGAAGACTAGGTGCAAGGCCCAAAGCAAGGTGCAGAAGAACCGAAGGCACAATGAAAGAAGCAGAAGCAGAAAGAAGAAGAAAGATACATTTTCCCAGTCCATCTCCCAGAAGAAAAAAAGGAAAAAGAAGAAGAAAAGGAAGAAGAGATTAAGAGGAGGAGAATCAGGGAGCTTACCAGATGATGAAAGAAGAAGAAGAATGTCTATGGTTTTTTCTTTTTCCTTATCTCTTTTGGCCATTTAAGCCTCAAGCCCTTGATCAAAATGATGGATGCTGGGACTAAGTATAGCAAAGACAAATTTTGCACCTGGTTGAGAGGTGAAGAAAAGGCATGCATTTTCAGCACCTAAGTGTAGTTAAAATCACCTACTTCAAGGTTTAAAAATTTCCTAAATTACTTTTTTTTTAATTTTTGTTTTTATTCTTAGCTAGCAATTCATGATTGAATTTACTAAATTCGCCCAAATTCAGTTCACATAGAACTAGCTAGCATAGCTTCTGATACTAATAAGATACCATGTATCATGTCTACTAAAATAGTGCATGGCACCAACAATCAAACCCATTTCTTTGTAATAACTAGTCTTAGGGCCTGTTTGGCTAGATCCTGCTGGATAGGCGTGTATTGGACTGCTAGGGGAAAGGGGGGAGGGAGCAGGAGAGCAAGAGAGAGAGAGAGAGAATGCAGGAGTTGTGGGGCCCAATCTGCAGCCGATTCTAGCATGAAGTTCCCAACCAGACCCTTAATCATTAAAGTTCCTAAAGATAAGAATTCAGAATTCTCTTTTCTTAATACTACAGTATAAAGAACAAAGAAGTAATATTCTTTATTTGGTAAACAAAAGAACTAATATCCTTTAAAGCTTCCACCATGTTTAATCTTGATCATATACTCCTATTTTCCTACAATTGGAATAAAAAAGTAAGAACATTTAAACTTATGGGCTCAAAAAACTGGAGATGCCATTCGATTAACAGGGTGACCATTTAAGTTGAGATTCAATGTAAGAATAAAAGGGAAAGAGTTGCTCAATTTCCTCTAAAGAAGCTAAAGTTATGATTAATTCAAGGTGCAATGCAACACATCTTGCAAAGAAATCTCATGAGTGAAGAATATACCTCCTTATTTGTGACCATGCAAAGTCAAAACCTTCAAGACTTGGTATGAGCTTAAAGATGCAATTTATTATACATAATGTCTTTCTATACTAACAAATGGGTCCATTTTTACAGCTTACCAGACTGAAAAACATAGGCACTTGGTGGAGACCAATGTTCATCAAGCTATATATTATGAACTAATAACAAAGGGGGTGAAGGTTGGAGGTTCATCAAGCACTATTATAGAATTTATGAGAACATTTCATTCATATTTATTTCCCTTGTCGTTTCCATTTCTAAAGTTTCGGAGGTTTTGCACTATCTATATACAACTTTGACAATCATTGACATTGTACCAATTACATGCGATATAGGATCAAACAAAAGTTGCTAGTCACTTCAATTCAAACATTATATGGCATGGTGGTAAGTGGTAACCACAAGGACTTAAGTAGCTAACATGCTAAGGGAGGCTAGAAGTTAGAACAAGAAAATTTAGTTGCATGTATATACTAAGCCATAGTGTATGACCTAAGCATAACATGCAAAAGGTCTGCCAAATGTATATTACTTGCCAATGCTACAAATTTGCAAAATATTATATTTTGCAAAATCATGAGAGGCACTGGTGTAAAATACCTTAGTTCATGTTTAACAGAGTAAATGCATAAGATCAAGTATCAATGCTTGGAGTGGATGACTAATGATTGGCTTAATTCATTTTAATATTGGTTTTATTTCAAATTTTCATTGTAGCAAAGAGGCAACAACAAAATGCAAACACACCCTATAAAATGTCCTCTTCTAGCTTTATTTATTATTACATCTCAAAAGTTATTGTTGCCGCCAATATCGTCGTGGCCTGTAGCTGCTGTTGAGGTCGGATCGTCCCTCTTGTGCTCTTGGATGTCCTGCTCCTTTGAACTTGCAAAAATGAGATTAGTGACTCAGACCGGGGATTCCGGCGGGGGCACTCCGACGGTCAAGTCAGTGACGATCCAGGAAAATAGATCCTCTTGGTCGAGCCCCTCTTGATGGACTCCACGCTAGGAGGAGTGAGTAGTATGAAAGTGGGGTGCAAGTGTGTCGGGAGGATGGTGGCTGAGCTAGAGGGATTCTGTGTGGCCTTTTTCTTTGACTTGCTTGAGCTTGGTGGTGAGATAGTAGTGTTACCTCCCTATTGGGGGTGCTGATGGTTCTTTTAAGCCCTGGTGGTTGTTGTGCGCCTACCTCGGGATCTCCCCCGTATTAGCAGGGGCGTGCAGTGGTGTCCCGTACCATGAACGAGACGCCTTTCCCGGTTTGTGATAGGAGAACCTGCTATGCGCACATTCCTTCCGGTTGCTCCGTTCTGGAAAACTTGGCAGTGCCTCGATCGGGAAGCAGCCGCCCACCGGGATTCGAATCTCCTGGTTGACTTCCAGGATGATTTAGGTGGTTGGTGAAGAGCATGGTGCCTTGATCACAGGGCTTCTCCCTTTTCTAGTGTAAGTGGTGGCGTAAGTGGTGGCCGCGGACAGTTATTGTGACCAAGTGGGCGCCTTTTCGCGACCCTTAGGCGGCTCGCCGACCTCTTGGGATGACGGTGCCGCCTCCTCGCTTGTTGGTGTCTTCGCCCGAGCTGGAGGCCAAGCTGGAGAAGCAGGGCTCGACTCCGAGGGGCTCGGCCTCGACGCAGCTTCACTTGGCGGAGGAGGACTGAGCTTGACTCCGGACCAAGGGAGCCTGACTTCGGGCGAGCTCGACCTGACGGAGGAGGGCAAAGCGCGGCTCCAGCCCATAGGACTCGACCTCAGAGGGGCTCCACGTGGCAGAGGAGGGCTGTGCTCGACTCCATATCACGGGGCTCGATCTCGAGGGGCTTGCTCTGGGGGATGCCACTCGGCTCCGGCCTAAGCATCCCGAGCTCGCGGGCCTGACTTGGCAGAGGGCGAAGCTCGGCTTCGACGGGCGGCCCCGTTGTTCTGAGGGAGCTCAGCCCGGTGAAGGAGTCCGGATAGAGTATCTGAAGTGGCGGCCTTCTCTGGCGTGGCGTCTGACAGCTACTCTACGTCAGCGATCCAGCCACATCAGTTATCAATATGAGGTTGTGCCCCAACTTTTAATAATACCACTCTGCTTTCAATATTCTTTGTCGCCAATCATAGATGAAAAAGGAAAACTCACTCAAAAAGCTGACATGCAATTGAGTATAGTTAAAGATGATCATTTGTCCAATGTTTCAATTTGAATCCACATGCCAAAATGCCTAGATGATTTACAAGATCTACATCACATGATGTTACAATGTGGCCCCACCAGGGAATATGAACTCACAAGACATTAGATTATTCTCCAAATGTATAAATTTGATTACTTTATCATGTAATTCCAAGATATGTTGAAAAAGGATGGCATGGCATCACATGTGACCTTACATTGATTTTATTATACCAGATTCAACAACTGAAGGTACCGCAAACAGTCTCTATGAGTAAATGAAAACAAATTGATTTTATTATGCCAGATTCAACAACTGAAGGTACCGCAAACAGTCTCTATGAGTAAATGAAAACAAAAACGCGAGCCTGCTAAAGTCTGATTCCAGAGCAGCCAGAACAACAATATACAAAATGCAAGTATAATCTCCGAAAAAGCAATCACCATACTTTAAGAAACAAATAAAAAAGCAAAACCACATCAGCTCAAGCCCAATTTTTTATAAGCTACGAATGGGGCATGTGGCGTTAGCCCTAAATTTATTTATAAATAATCAAACTCGTCAATGTCACCAAGACAGATCAACAACAACAAGAGAACAAAGACAAGCAAAAAAGCGTGACAAGCCAAAATGGAAATAAATAACTACCTGAAGCATACGCCATGGTGAACCGGGCCACGGGCCCACATCCTTGACCGCAGCCGACGACACCGTCCCCTGAAACCAGGTCATCCTGGACGAATCCTCCGTGTCCACCGACATTTTCACCCGCATTCCGGCAGTCCAATACACTCTCATCGCCGACTCCACAACCTCCTCGGCCACCACAAAGTCCGGCGACCTGGACCTCGGGTAGTAAAGGACCTCAAAGGGGCAGCCCATCTCCGCCAATCGGACCGCGTCCACCACCGACGAAGCCGGAACCCGGCCCCTCACATTCCTCGAGAACCCTTCACCGCCACCGTGGCTCTCCTCGAGTTTAACCCCTGCTCCGGCCGGCGGGTTGTAAAGCAGATAGTCCGACGGTCCACAGGACCGGCCGGTGCGGCGTAAACCGACGGAGAGCTCGCCGTCCTGGTTCTTGATGAACACGACCGAATCCCCGGCGACGAGCTTTTTGCAGTTGACGAACTTGCTCCAGCCGGTGGTGAGAAGGTGCCGCCGCGGCGTGCCCCGGTAGATGTGCCGGAAATCCCACCGGACCCCGTGCACATCCCGAACCGAGATGGTCTGAACCGGCGGGTCCGCCTTGAAGTCCAGTCCTGGAAAAATCGAGTCCGCGCAGAACCTCGGCACCGAGAAACCCCCGCCGTTGTTCGCGTCGCTTGGAGTCAGGATCTTCGCGAAGGACACCACTCCCCCACCCCAACCGCCACCGTCGAGGATGTCGGCCGGGGGCGGCGCCGCCAGAGGCGAGAGACAGCGGGGATCGAGTTCGATCTGGGCGAAGACCTCGTCGGTGTCGGGGTTAGCAAGGAGGCGGACGGCGGAGACCGAGCAGCGGACGGAGGGGTGGCGGCAGGAAACGGCGGAGAAGTCCGGCATGGAGGAGGACTGCTCGGCATGACCCTGGGGGAAATAGTACACGCGCGAACCGACGGAATGGATTTTGGCAACAGTACCGCCGCAGGCCTTCCAAACATGGGGATCGACCAACCGGAGCTCCTTTGCAGTGACCACCAGCGCCATTGGGGTTAGGGTTCCGGTGATCGCGGTGGTGCTAGGGTTTCGAATCGCGCTATCTCTCTCTCAATATAATCCAGCGGCGATCGATGGGGGCATTTAAAGGGGCAGAGGGGCATGCTTCGAAGAGTTCAGAGAGCGGAGGGGTGCGGGAGGTGAGGGGAGAGTGGGTACAGTGCCGTCTTGAGGTCGGGGGCCGGGCACGGAAAGAGGAGGAGCGGATGCCCCTGGCTTTGGGGGAAATTACGGGGGTGCCGGGAGGGAGATGAGTTGGTGACAGGGTGTTTTTATGTAACCATTTTGCCCCTTCCGAGCCTTCCCCTTTATTCGGATTCTTACCGGAAGCGACTAAAATTCGGACCCGTATGTGGACCGCCGATGTGGTGTGAGAGAAAGAAGACGACGGGTCCCCAGAGCATCTAAATTTCTTGATCTCTGTGTCACTCTTGCATGACAAAAATATTGAAACGGTCCAGTCTAATACATGCACTCCGATTTTTCCTAAATGTACTCGTCTAGCTATGTGTCCGGGTCATAAAAATCAAAAGGCATACATTAACAAAATGTAGGCATAAAAAAGTACTAGATCCTTTGATGCATTCTGCAATGCATCAAGAGTCGTATAAGCACTTAAGCTATCATCAAGATGAGATTAGGACTGGCATGGCAAGAAAGCCACTTGTATCCAAGATCTATAGTAATTAGGATAGTTTTATCATTTCGGTAAATATATAGATATATTCGGTATTTTAATATTTATATGGACCTTAGGTCGTTGTATTCATGAAACTACCTTCCTCCAAGTAACTTTTTGTAGTTATCTTTATCTTTGACTACGATAGCAGACCGGAGAAGGGAGGATTTTAAATAAGAGTTTATATATATATATATATATATATATATATATATGTATGTTTTACATCCTTTCTAAAATTAGTTGGTATTGGATACAGCATAAAAATTTTATAAAAAGAAGTTTTGAAAAAAAAAATGTTATAAATCAATTTTTTTTCTTGAAAATTAAATCACTTCCAACTTTTTTTCCGTTTCGTTATTTTTTCTATAATTATTTTAAAAAAAAGTACTATAAAGCACCGATCTTGATTCTGTGCATGTGTGATCACTTTTTCACTCGAAGGATCTAGATGGAGCCAATGGAGCACGATCAGGAAGTCGATCGAACAAAGGAGCATTGATCTTGGGTCCACGAGCATAGTCATGTTTTTGTCTGAAAGATTGAGATGAGAACATAGCTGATGGAATTATGACCGCAAGATCGATCGGACCAAAAAGGACTGACCCATAGTCCGTGCACGCACCCACAAAAGTCTGGCACTCAGATAGCATGAAGGGCCACCCCGGGGAGTTTTAAGGTTTAAAGCAGGCTTGCAAATGCAAAGGCAGACCAAGACTCGGAACCATACATGCAGGAGTTGAGTCCTGATAGGCACGGCATAGGCATGCACCAGCACACCCCGGATGAGAGTCCTAGTCGACCAAAATACGCATCCCATGTGCAAGGCAGCAATAGGCCAAGACACCCTACACGTATAGGACTCAAGTTCCGATGGGCATGGCATGAGCGTACACCCATTGCATCCTAAACATATGTTCAATCCAAATAATATTTATAAAAATATATTTAAATTAATTTTAATTATTTATTTTTATATTTTTCGGTTTCTTGGAAAAGTTGCTGTGGTCTATCTTTGTTTAACTAGATTTATTGTAGTGATTCGATCTTAAACTTTATGGAGGAATTAGTTATAGTCTTTGTTTTGATAAGGATGGTTTAAATTATAAATTTAATAAGATGTTTGGAAAAAAAAATTCTAGGATTTAGATTGAAGTGAAATTACAATTTTACAAGCACCGAATGTACTTTATGTCATACTATTTATTTTTTAAAAAAAGTGTTATAGGTATAGCAATAGTTAATTTACAGTGTATTGAGTTTGTAAATATTTTTGTCAGTCTAAATTCAAGCTCTTTACCATGTAATAAAAGAGGATTTGTTCGGATGCATATAGCTCTATAAACAATAAACATACCTCAACTATCTTTACCAAAAAATAATAATAAAAATACCTTAACCACTCTATTTATAATAAAGAAATATGCTTAACCGGTTATGAGATATAAAATATACATACACGCATTGAAATTTATGAGAAATTACAGGAAGATGCTAGATACCTAAAAATTATAAAATGCTAAATGACTATCAATAGATGAGGAGAACCATTGAAAACTATGGTCTTAAGTCATATGCCAGAACAACACGGTTAATAGTAGTTATATGCAAATGCCTGATTTCTTTGATGACAAATTTTATTCTATCATATTTTTGTTTGCTTGTCTACCTTAGAGTAAAATCCTGAATAGAGATGGATGATGAACATAGCCTTGAGCAGGCATGGCTTTGCTTAATATCAAGGAGTAGCAACCCAAGATTTGGACTCCATAAACTCTCTAAGCCTTCCCATGCTTGTCCATAATAACCTACATCAGGTGCACAATATCAATGATACATCATAAAAATAATTTAAGTCTCAAGACAAGGTAAGGAGATGATAATTCATAATGAGCTGCATGAAGCTCCTTTGTAGTGATCGCTAGTGCCATTGGGGTCAGGGTTCCGATGATTGCGATGGTGCTAGGGTTTCAAATCGCACTATCTTTCTCTCAATATAATCCAGCGACGATCGATGGGGGCATTTAAAGGTACAGAGGGGGAAGCTTCGAAAAGTTCAAAGAGCGGAGGGGTGGGGGAGGTGAGGGGAGAGTGGGGACAGTGCCATCTGGAGGTCACGGGCTGGGAACAGGAAGAGGAGGGGCAAATGCCCCTAGCTTTGGGGGAAAGTACAAGGGTGCCAATGCTTGGGATAGGAGGGGGATGAGTTGGTGACAGGGTGGTCTTTTATGTGACCATTTTGCCCCTTCAGGGCCTCCCCTTCTATTTAGATTCTTATCGAGACTGACTAAAATATCGGACCCATATGTGGACTGCCAACATGGTGTGAAAGAAAGAAGACAACGGGTCCCAAGAGGATCCTAATCCTCGATCTCTATATCTCTCACGCATGACACAAACATAGAAGTGGTCTAGTCTAATAGAGGCACTTCGATTTTTCCTAAATGTATAGTACATCAAGACTTGTGTGAGCACCTAAGCTATCATCTAGATGAGATTAGGATGGGCATAGCAATGAGGCCACTTGTGTCCCAAATCAATAGCAATTAAGTAATTTTGTCATTTCAGTAAATATATGGGCATATTCGTGTTGCCTATCTAAACAATCAAGAGAGTGGTGAATTAAATTTTTCAAAAAATTTAATCTAAGTATGTGCTGCTTGTAAAGTGAAGGTGAGCTGAAGTATGTGTTGAAATGAAATGTTGAATATAAAGCAAGTAAGAGAGCAATCATAAATATAAGAAATTTTATAGTGGTTCGGTCCTCCCAGCACCTATATCCACTCTTCAAATTTTTTATTGAAAATTTTAACTATAATCTTTCTAGATTTTATTGTCGGATTGTTTTACTTAGCTCATAATCCAAAATCTTTTACAAATTATTTTCTAGGGTTCACAATCTGAAACCCTTTCAGCCACGCCTTGGCCTAAATATACCTAACTTCAATCTCCAATTAAAATAGGTAATAAAAAACAAGAAAGAATAATTTAAGTACAAATCTCTTTAGAAAAAGCAAAAATAAAATACTTATAATTAAAAGAAGACTCCTAGAAATTTATGTAAGCTTCAATGCTTATTTCCTTGCTAGAAAACCAATGATTGAAGGAGTTTTTTCAGATAGTTAGAAATTGGAGCTCTTAATTCAATACTTTAGCTTTATCTCTTTGTTCTTAATGGTACTTGGAATATTCCGAGTTTAGTTATTGTTTTTAATGAGTTTGGTGACCTTTAAGTATGCTTAGAATATCAAAAAAGTTGTTTCTAATCATTGAAGAATAAAATATAAGTGTTAGAATCAAAATTGAGTCAATATGAACTTTCTGTAGAACTAACGTTATGCTTGTCACTAGTCTTCGAGTCAACTGGGGTCACTATCGAGTCGACTCGGATCCCATTCAAGTTGATTCGGTCCTCTATTGAGTAGACTCAATCTTCTTTTTTCAAAATATACCTTTTTTATTTTTCATTGTTAAGTTGACTCAGATCCATGGGATCATCTCAATTTCCATCCGAATCGACTCAATTGATATTTGAGTCAGTTCACCAGTCAGCCTCCAAAAAATCAGCTTCTATATAATCATCTCCCCCTCTCGAGTCGGTTCAATTTTCATCCGAGTTGGCTCGGTAATGTGCTAGTTGAAACTCTCCTATGCCAAGCTAAAACTTTTCCATATTGAACTGAAACTTTGATTTTTCAAAAGATTCTTGACTCCAAGTCCCAACACTCTATATTTATATGATTTTCATTGGCTTTTCATATATTTTGGAGCTTCAAATACTTATCTTTTAATTTAATAGTTGTTGCTCTTATCATTTCTTGAAATATTAACTCATTCAACTCATTAGTAACTTTATATACTTAAATAATTTGTTATTCATCAAAAACAATCATTGGGACCAAAACTCTCTTCCTTTTTGATAATAATGACAAAATTTTGAGCATGTAAGTAAATGATATCAAAACAAACATAATACTCTTAAAAATTCGGTATAGATCAAAATAACTAAAGATGTGTTATTTATTTAAGAATTCATGATATTATTCTCCATTTACATTACTTAAGTATTAGAGTATTTCAAGGTTATCAGTGCAAACTTTTTAAAAAATTAAGATTTTCCAGATTGAGTATCAAAGCATATGACTTTCGAATTAAGTATCAGAGCATATAGTATATGAGTTATAAATTAAGTATCAAAGCATATAACGAGTATCAAAACTTATAAGTTGAGTATCAGGGCATGCTTTAGTATTTATTTGATTATTGCTAACATATTAAAGAGTATCAAGTATAGTATCATAGCAAAATATCAGAATAATAGGATAATTTCAAGGTGCCAGAGTATGATGTATCAGAGTACAATAATATGATAGTATTAGAGCAAAATAATAGATAATTTTAATACCTATCAAACATGAAAGTATCAGAGCCAAAATAATAAGTTCGGAGCAACATAGTTTTATATATTTTGATAGTTTAGCGATATATCAATGTGAACGTATCAAAGTAAAATTTTAGAAGTTTAAGTGAAAGTATCAAAGCATTTTCAAAAATATCAAAGTATTTAGATATAAATATCATAATAAAGACGTACAAGTATTAGAATGAGAGTTTTTTTTGTATCAAATCAAGAATTTTGCAAGAAATTTCAAGAATCAGAGTAAGAATTTTCAAAAAATCATCAATAATATACTAATTGCCCTTGTATCTTAGATTTTTCTCTTCCTTATTTATAGTTTCCTTATTTTTCTCATTTTATCTATATTTTCGTACAATTTCTTATGTTTCTCCTTTTATCTATATTTTCATACCATTTCCCCATTTTTTCCTCCTTTTTTATCATCATTATCAAAAGGCATTAGGGACATACATCCCCCTATGTAAAGCAATAAAGTAATCAAACAACATTAAGGAAAATGATAGAAAATATATGTCATTCATAATATAGATATAAGTTTTACATTACAAATAGGTATATTTCATTCAAAAAAATAATACACACCAAAAAGTATACCCCAATACAATAAAGTCAACATACAATATAGTGCTAAAACATAAAACTTAATACATAGATATTAGCCTAGGATATAACTAAGGGATCCTAAAAGTCTACTTTTGGACATCAGAGAGGATTTCTAGGGTTGCGGCAAAACCTCCTCTAGAACTAGAAGGACAAACAATCTGGCTCCTAGTCCTAATAGCAGATCCTATAGCTGGGGTGGCTACTTAACATATCTATGATAAGTCCTAATAACGAGGGGTTGATGGTTCTAGTTGGGTAGGAATAGTCTGAGGAACATGAGGGAAAGTCTGAGAAAGGGATCAACTCAATACTGTAATGGTTGAAGAAGAAGCCAGAGGTGATGTCAGAGCTATTGCTACTACATGGGCAGCTTGCTCAAATACTATCTCAGAGAGGTGAGATAACATATTGATGATAATACTAAAGCTCGCTATCTGAGATATCTTGAACCTATCGATAGTAAATCAAACCTCAACAAAACTATCATCTAGTCTCCTCATCACTCTGTTCGAATTAGCTAATATTGAAGAGCCTCCAGGTTCCTGCCCATAAGTCATCGTATCTCTATCATTTACATTTGAAGCACATCGACTATGTCAGAAATCATCCTAATCTTGGACCTAACAAAATGGCTCATCAACTCGATGATCCTCTACACTAAATGATCATCCAATCTAGTTTGGGGACGAGAAGTGTCGAGAGTCCTAGGAGGAATGTTTAAAGGTCTAGGGACTATCTCAAGTACTCTGGATGGAGATGAATGCTCTGCTCTCTATACAGGAGACTTGGGTCTCTCCTATCGTGCCATCCAAATACTCTCCTCATCCAGTGCCCATCAATCTTTCAATATCACATCCTGTGTAGGGTTTGGTTATAGTACTCATCATGACTATATAATTTCTTGAAGGATTCACCTTCAAGAGGAATACAGGAGCTTCAAATACTCTAGTAAGCAGCATCTTATAAGGCAAACATGCTTTCACTCTCTCTACTGCTTCTCTCATCTATACTAATATCATACAAGGTAGGTTCATATAGATGCTTTGCATCAAATGGTACATCATTGCCAACTCTCTCTCGGATACAAAGTCAAATCTCCTAGTCTAAGGGAGAAAGATCCTTTTAATAATATAGTGTAATAGTCTAAAATCAGTGGATAGGGCACTTGCTATAAGGTCCCTTATCTCCTATATCCTCTCTGTCCAAAATGCATCTCAATGCAACTTTCCTGTCTACCAACCTCCAGAAATAATACCCTTAGAGGGAATGCTCAAGATTTGTCCCGAGGAAGTGTTACTCAAGGAAATCTCTATACCATTCATAGAGAAAGTAATACCACCCGACACTCTTTTCAAATTCCTATAGAACTCTCTAATAAGTCTTAGATAAGTCAAAACATTAATCTTGCAAAAATCTTCCCATAATTGTCTCCTAATCAAATGACCATATATAAATTCATTATCATCTAAGAATTTAAAATTAACCCACCTCCCTGTGATGATGGCTCTACCTGCCATCTTCTCAATTGGAGCAAGGGAGGGTGATGGTGAAGGTACCAGCATAGGGGGCTTGGATGGCTCAGACTGTGAAGGTGGAGGGGCCTCCTCTTTAGCTACTGCTCTTCTTTGTCTCTCTATTTCTTTTATAGCATGCATTCTCTCAATCTTGGACCTTGGTCTCTTCAAACGATGAGCCAACTCCTTCTTCAGACCCATTTCCTCTAGGAAATGAGATTGAATCAAAGGGAAATGGAAAAATAGTAGTAGATAGGAGAGATTTGGACAAATGGAGGGTGTAGATGAAAGGGGTCACTGTTCCTAAGGGACGAAGATGACCTAATTTACTAAAAATAGGACCTTCAGGCCTCTTTTTAAAAATGCCAAACCTGTCTCCGAGTCGACTCGAGGGAACCATCAAGTTGACTCGAACTCAAATCGACTTAGATTCAAGCTTCGAGTCAGCTCAGATCCAAATCAGAGTAAGATTTCAGAAATCAATCAGAAATTATTCTAGAACATTTTCAAACATGTTTTTGAGGATTCTAGGAGGGTCAAATTTATAAAAATATTTATAGATAATATTTAATCCTTAAGAAGAGAAGAAAAGATTTAATCAAAAGGATCACAAATGCCCAATTCTTTTATAATCATACTAAATCTATCTTTACTCAAGGGCTTGGTAAAGATGTTAGCTAATTGCTATCAGTGCTAACAAAATCAAGCATTATATCATCATTTTGAACATGATCTTTTGTGAAATGGAGGCTTATTGATTTTAATATGTTTAGTTGTTGAGTATTGAATTGGATTTTTAGTTAAGTTTATGATACTAGTATTATCACATCTTATGAAAATATTATTAAGTTTGATGCCAGAATTTTTAACTTATTGCTTAATTTATAAGATTTGAGTACAATAACTTTTGACTGCAATGTATTCGACTTTAGCTGTAGACAATGCCACCAAACTTTATTTCTTATTAAACTAAGAGATTAAGTTAACTTCAAAAAATTAACAAGTTCTGCTAGTACTTTTTCAATTTAGTTTACATCCAGTAAAATTAATATCATAATATCCTATTAATTTAACTAGATGCAAGTACAGATTTTTATAATTTATTGGATATAAGTGTAATGAAGGGAGTTCTTTTGATACTAGTAAGCTTACACGAAGAATTAAATTTCAAGTAAACATTATTTAGATAAACTTAGGGAAAATCTTTATCCATGAAGATTTTGAATAGTTTATTGATAAACTTAGGAAAAAACTTTTATCCTCATCTAATGAAGATTTTATTTTGCTAACAAATAAACTTAGGAAAAAAATCTTTATCCGTGTTTTATGAAGATTTTTAGTTTACATTGTTTTATGAAGATTTTGAGTAGTTAACAGATAAACTTAGGAAAAAATCTTTATCCTCGTTGTATGAAGATTTTTAGTTTATCATCGTTTTATGAAGATTTTGAATAGTTAGCCAATAAACTTAGGAACAAATCTTTATCCTTGTTTTATGAAGATTTTACTTTATCCTCATTTTATGAATATTTTGAGCAATTAACAGATTAACTTAGGAAAAACTCTTTACACTACCTTGGTATGAAGATAATATTTTTAGATGGTTGGGAGTTAGAGCTCTCAATTCAATACTTTGGCTTTATCTCTTTATTCTTAATAGTACTTGGAATATTCTGAGTTTGGTTATTATCTTCAATGGATTTGATAGTCTTTAAGTATGCTTTCAATATCAAAATAGTTGTTTCTAACCATTGAAGAATAAAATATAGCCATTAAAATCAAAACTAGGTTAATTTAAACTTTTTACAAAACTAGTTGTTATACCTATCAGTGTTCTCGAGTCAACTCGAATCATTGTCAAGTCGACTTGAATCCCTCTGAGTTAGCTCAGTCCTCTATTAAGTAGACTCAATCATCTTTCTCCAAAATACATCTTTTTATTTTTCACTATTGAGTCGACTCAGATCCATGGGGTCGACTCAGTTTCCATCCAAGTTGACTCAATTGACATTTGAGTCAACTCACCAATCAACCTCCAAAAAATCAATTTTTATATAATCAGCTTCTCCTACCGAGTCAACTCAATTTTTATCCTAGTCAGCTTAGTAGCATGTCAGCTAAAACTCTCCTATGCCAAGCTAAAACTCTCCTATGTCAAGTTGAAACTCTTCCACATTAGACTGAAACTTTAATTTTTTAAAAGATTCTTGACTCTATATCCTAGTACTTTATTTTTACATGATTTTCATTGACTTTTCATGTTTTTTTGGAGCTTTAAATACTTGTTTTTCAATTTAATAATTGTTACCCTTATCATTTCCTGAAATATTAACTCATTCAACTCATGAGTAACTTTATATACTCAAATATTTTGTTATTCATCAAAATCAATTCTTAGGAACAATAATTTGATATTCTAATATTCATGTGGACCGTAAGCCATTGTATTTATGAAACTACATTTCTCGAAGTAGCTCTTTGTAGTTATCTTAATCTTTGACCAGATTTACCGGGATCCAATCTTAAAATTTATTAAAGAATTAGTTATATTCTTTATTTTGATAAGAATGGTTTAAATTATAAATTTAATAAGTTGTTTGGAAAAAAACATCTCAAGGATTTAGATTGAACTGAAATTACAATTTTACAAGCACTAGATGTAGTTTCTATTGTACTATTTATTTTTTAAAAAAAAATGTTATAGGTATAGAAATAGTTAATTCACAATGTGTTGAGTTTGTAAATAGTTTTACCAGGCTAAATTCATGCTATTTGCCATGCAATAAGAGAGGATTTGTTCAAATGCTTACATATTTGTAAATGTTAAACATACCTTAACCATCTTACCAAAAAAAAAAATCCAACTACTTTAATGATAATAAAGAAAAATGCTTAACTGGTTATGAGATATAAAATATACATACACGCACTAAAATTCATGAGAGAAATTATAGGGGGACGCTGGATACCTAAAAATTATTAAATGCTAAATGACTATCAATAGATAAGGATAATCATTGAAAATAATGGTCCTAAGTCATACATAAGAACAGCACGCTTAATATTTTCTACATGCAAATGCATGATTTCTTTGATAACAAATTTCATTCTATCACATTTTTGTTTGCTTGCCTACCTAAGAGTAAAATCCTAAATAGGTATGGATGATGAACATAGCCTGGCCTTGAGCAGGCATGGCTTGGCTTAACATCAATGGAGTAGCAACCTAGGATTTGGGCTCCATAAACTCTTTGAGCCTTCCCGTGCTTGTCCATAATACCCTACATTAGGTGCACTATATCAATGATACACCATAAAAATAATTTAAGTCTCGAGATGAGGTAAGGAGACAATAATTCAGGGTGAGCTGCATGAAGCTCCTTTACAGCGACCGTAAATGCCATTGGGGTTAGGGTTCCGGTGATCACGATGGTGCTAGGGTTTCAAATCATATATAATCCAGCAATGATCGATGGGGGTATTTAAAGGGGCAGAGGGGTACTTTAAGAAAATGAGGTATTAGCGATAGCCAGTTTGCCATCATTAATAATGGTATATAATGACATAAAAAATGATAATAAAATATACCATTGCTAATAGTATTAGTGACGAGAATTTTTCTATTGGTGATGCTAAATGTCATCACTAATAATTTTTAAAAATTTAAAGAATTTGATTTTATGAAAAACATTATTAGATACAAAATTTAAAGTATTAGTGATGAAAAAAGTCATCACTAATAATATTTCAATTTCTAAATAATTTTATTTAAAAAAACTATTAGCTATGGCATTTTGACTTATAGTGATAGAATATCACCGTTGCTAATATGTTTTAAAATCTTAAACAAAATTATTTTATGAAAAATATTATTAGCAATGCATTTTAAACTATTAAAAATGATATAGTGCCATCGCTAATAATATTATAAATCTCAAAAAAAATTATTTTATAAAAAATACTATTAGTGATGGATTTTTGATCTTTAGTAATAGCATTTTCCATCACAAATAATTATCACAAAAAATTAAATTTTTTCAATGAGTATTAGCAATACATAATTTTTTCATCGATAATATTAATAGTGTTGATGACTTTTCTTTATTAGTGACTGCAATTTGCCATTGCTAATAATCCTTCTTTAAAATCACATGTTCACCCTATTTTTGCACATTCCTACTTTTGGCTTTTCATCTTCCCTCACCCCCTACCCCCTCCCTGCGGTGCCTCTCCCTATCACCAATCTTTTCCCTATCGATGCTCCCTATTGCCGTCTTCCCTCGCCCCTCCCTGCTATCAAGGTTTTGCCCCCTCTAGTACCTCTCCTGGCCACCGTCTTCCCCATACCATTGCTCTTTGCCACAATCTTCCCTCACCCCTCCTTGTTGTCGAGCTTCCCCACCATGGTGCCTCTCTTTACCATCGTCTTCCCTCACCCCTCCCGGCTACTGAGCTTCCCCTCTCGATTGCCTCCTTGCCGCCATCTTCCATCGTGCCTCCCTGCTTTCATTTTCCCTTGGCCCTCCCTACCATCGAGCTTCCCCACCATGATGCCTCTCCCTATCGCTATCTTCCCCCTGCCACCATCTTCCTTAGCCCCTCCTTGCTGCCAAGCTTCCCCCCTTGGGTGCCTCCCTGTCGCCGTCTTCCCACGTCCCTTCCTGCCATCGAGCTTCCTCCTGAGTTTCCTCCTAGTAGTGAGCGCCTCTATCTTCAGTTAGTACTACCAAAAACTTGAGCCAGGATATTCATTAATTTTTAATTTTTGTTTTTTATAATTATGGGGATGTTATGTAGCATTTCATGTCTTAACTTTTTTCTTGTTATATTTCATCTAGCTACCTTGCTAGAAATCTAATTTTGGTATTATACTTTTCTGTAACTTGTTGTGTTCTTTATTCTATTTGATTGTGTAATTCAGTAGTCAATACTTATATTTTTTTCTTCTTTCCAAGTGAATTGGTTAAGGTATTTGAATCTATTTCTATTTTTTACCTATATTTTGATTTCTTTTAAAACTATTTTGAGTAGTTTTTTTATAGGATTTTATTAAATTTTTATCCTAAATACTCTTGAGAATAGAAATTTTAACCAAGGTAGCTCGTGATAAGTACTAAGACCATGTTGCTATTCTAGATTAGTAAAATAATAATCATTCCTTTTCCAGAACTTGGTATGTACTATATTTGTCTTGCATTTATATTATGAGTATCAGCAACAACAGTAGCGATAATGCTCAAGCCATCATTAAAAGTTATTTTTTTATCTTAATAAAATTTAATTAATTAATTAGTTATTTATTTTATTAGGTAGATGTTTATTTATTGATTTAATTAATTAGATATTTATTTATTTAGCTAATTAATTAATTAATCAATTGGATGTTAATTTAATTAAGTAAATAATTAATTAGTTGTGCATGGATGCATATCTTTAATGCACAAGATTCGGGTCTCGACATACAAATAGGGTTGTAATTGGGCTCAGGCCAGCCTCATTAGCTTTGGGTTGGCTTGAAGCTTGTCCGTACTTTGGATTAAGCCTGAAGTAGATCAGGTTAGGCTTGGACTTAATAATAAAGTCCATTTAATTTTTGGATCAGGTTTAGGCACCGCTTCGACCCGGCCTAGCCTAAACCCGATAGGAGGTATGGAAAGGGCTCATAAGAGAAGTCGAGGTCAATATTATGGAGGGCATAGAAGGCGATCGATGATGAGGGACTTGAGGGTGATGACCTAGTTGCTGGTATGGAAGAGATGGTGGGAGAGGGTATGGACGGCGTAGGCTACGACGATGAGAGGAGAGGAATTGGTGAGGAGAACGATCTCGATTATGAGATGATTGTCAATAGGGACTCATCTAGGGAGGTGGCCTTCAAGATAGTGACTTTGGATTCGGGTCTAGTCTAATAAATAAGGTCAAGTCTGGACCTGGATATATATCTAGGTTTTGACCTAAACCTGATCTATTGACAGCTCTAAGATAAAGCAAGCAAAATAATAAGAGTAGATAAACCTGAACTCACTCTCTCTATTAAAGTTAAAGAAAAGTAGGGAAGACAAAGAAGAATAAGGAGACAACAGGGATTAGAGATTCTAGCTTACTGTTGACTTCATTCATTATTAAGATTTTAACTCTTTTTTCATCTTTAATTACATCATTGACATGATCATGGATTGGTCTAATATCACTAAGTGCAATATTTGGTCATTGATTAATTCATATGAATTGATCAAAATCATCCATTCATATGCATTAAAATATGAATTAATAAACAACCAAAGATTGTACTCCATGATATTAAGGTAGCCTATGATACAAATGATATAACTAAAGATAAAGAAAGTGTTAGAATTTTTATAGTAAATGAAGTTAATAGTCAAGTTAGAATCTCTCATCGATGATGTCTCATTATTTTTCTTTGTCTTCTCTACTTCTTTTCTTTTGTTAGAGCTCTAACAAAGAGAGGGATTTTAGTTTTCTCATCTTTTATTATTTTGCTTACTTTAACTTAGAGCTATCAATGGATCTGGTTTGGTTCAAAACCTAGATATCGAGATCTGGACTTGACCTTAGTTATTGGACTCGGATCTGTACCCAAATACCCAACAGGTTTAGCTCCCTTAGGTTCTCCAGCATCATGGTGGACTGGGTCAAAAAAGGCTCGAGCACCCTATTGGCTCGGCCCAAAAACAAGTCTAGTCAAGATAAGTATCTAAAATGATTTAAGGATTTAAAGATAGAGAATCCCAATGATCTTCTAGTACTCCAACTTTTGGAATAAAAACTCCAAGAAGAAAATGAGATCCTTGGTGGAAAAGTACTCGAGATAGTAGGAGAAGATCTTGAAGCCATCGATCTTCTATGGTGGCCATTCCAGAGTAGAAGCCTTAGAATCATTCTTCTGGTTCATCTTGATCTAATTACCCTAATATATGGGAGTGGCATCATCAACTGTCACAGCGATACCACTATGACCTCATCACCAAAGGTTAATTTTTGCTAGAAAAATTAAAAGCTAGATATACTAAATTGATCAATGAAAATATATCTTTGAATATACTTAAGATGCTGTAGTCCTTTTCAACTTCATCATTCGATCGGTGATAGCAGCAGTGATATAATTATAGTATCGGCTGTTGCCGCCCGGATCGTCGTGGCCCGTAGCTGCTGGTTGCGTCGGGTGTTCCGCGTCCGCCCGTCGGGGATGCCTCCGGTGCCTCGAAACCTGCAAGACAGCCAACGTCAGTGACCCGAGCCAGGGATTTCGGCGGGGGCACTTCGACGGTCAAGTCAGTGGCAATCTAGGAGAACAGATCCTCTTAGTCGAGCCCCTCTAGATGAGCTCCACGCTAGGAGGAGTGAGTGGAGTGTATGAGAGTGTGAGTAAGCTGGGAGATGTGGTGGCCGAGGTGGTCTTGCCCTCCTGTCTGGCCTCTTCCCCTTTTCCTCTCTCTTTTTTTTGTGGTGGTTGTGTCCCCCCCTTGAAATGGGGTTGTTACCTTCTTTTTGCTTACTCTAGCCGAGTCTTCTACTTTGGCTTGTCTCGAGGTTCTCCCATGCTGTCAGGCTGGTACGACGAGATATCGTGCCGTAGACGGGATACCTTTTTGATTGGGTAGTTGGAGAAGCTTCAATGTGCCTCTGACATTCTTTCTATTTGCCCTTCTTGGAAGCCTGGCAGGGCCTCGACTGTCGTGCCGCCAGTCTCGGGACTCGCGCTCTTCGATGGGATCTTTTCTCCGTTTGTACGGCAGGTCGGTAGAGGGTATGGTGCCTTGATGTGAGCTTCCTTTCTTTCTGGTATGGGCGACGACCATGGGCATTTATGGCGACATGGCGGGTGCTGCTGTACGGTCCTCGGGGGGCCCGCCACCATCTTCAGAGGAGAGGCGCGGCTTCTTTGGCGGTTGGTACTTCGATTTGTGCTGGGGGCCGAGCTGGGAAGATGGGGCCCGCTTGCAGCGGGCCCGCCTCGTCGCGGCTCGGCTGTGCGGAGGAGGGCCGAGCTCGGTTCCAGGCCAAGGGAGGGCCCAGCGAGCTCGAACCAGCAGAGGTGGATGAGGCGTGCCCAACTCAGGGGACCTGGCCTCGAAGGGGTGCCACGTGGTGGAGAAGGCTTGAGCTCAACTCCGGACCACGGGGCCCGACCTCGGGCTCGGAAGGTCAGCCTTTGGTGGGACTTGAGCTCGGCTCCGACCTAGGCGTCCGACTTGGCGGGGACCGACCTGACGGAGGATGGAGCCTGGCTTCGACGAGTGGCCCCGTTGACCTCGAGGAGCTCAGCCCGGTGAAGGGGCCTGTAGTAGGAATCCAACATGGCATCCAATGAGGGCTCCACGTCAGGCTCCTTGCTCCACATCAGTGATCCGGTCATATCATCGGCCATTTCCAATACCTTCCATTTCAAGATGAGCATTCTTGGCATTAAAGTAGCTTACGATTGAGTGCAACTAGTCGCTATTGACTTTATTCACTATCAAGATTTTAAATCTTTCTTTACCTTTAGTTACATTATTTGTATAATCATGAATTGGCCTAATATTATCCAGGATAATTTCTGGTCATAGATTAATTAATTTTTTAATTCATATGAACTAAACAAAGTCAATGGTTTATATGCATTGAAATATAAATTAATCCATGATCAATTATACTTGGTGATATTAGACTAGTCCATGAAAAAAATAATGTAAATAAAGATGAAAAAAGAGTTAAAATTTTGATTATGAATGAAGTTAATAGCAAGCTAGCCGCCACTCAATCCTAAGCTATTTTGATGCCAAGGTATGATGATGGATGCTCATCTTAAAGTTGGAGATAATAGGAATGGCTAATATGATAGCTGCATCACTACTATTATCGTCAATCAAATGATGAAGTTGGAAAGAGCTGCAATATCTTAAATATAATTGAAGATACCTTTTCATTGGTCAATTCGGTATATCTAGCTTTTAATTTCTTTAGCAAAAATCAGCTTTTGATGGTGAGGTCCCACTGGCATCACTACGACAATCGGTGGTGCCACTCCTGTGTCCTAGGATAATTAGATGGGCATGAACTAGAAGAATAACTATAGGGCTTTCTTTCTATATGGCCACTATAAGAGATCGATGACTTTGAGATTTTCTCTTGCGATCTCGGGTACTTCTCCATGGAGGATCTCATTTTTTTCTTAGAATTCTCCTTCTAGAAGTTGGAGTATAAGAAGATCACAGGGATTCTCTGTCTTTAAATATTTAAATTATTTTAAATACTTGTCTTTCATCATTTTAAATTTTTCATTGCCATCCATAATTCTGTAATTAATTTAGTGAATCTATTTATTTTTATTTTCAAAGATTATATATCATATTTTTAGATATCAAAGGAGTGTTGTTCAAGGAGAGAGCTCTCGAGGAGAGAGTGATCATGCTGGCAGCTTGCATAGTTTTGCGCCACTCACATCATGAGATAAACTCAAAAATTTTAGATATTATTTTTTGTATTATTTTATGCTTTATTATCTAATATATTATTTTTTATATTAGCTGTTCTCGTATCAAGTTTGGAGGACATGGGGTCACCAGTGATCTCACAGTCACAGGCAGCAGTGACCGACTCATCTTAGACTTAGCATTATGGTCGAGGACCTGCCCGATTCATAGCACCTTCGACTCGATCAGAGGATAGAGAGCTCTTCCACATTCAAAGCCGCTCATAAGTACTATATTTTTATATCAATATTTTAAAAGTTTAATCCTTATAAAGTTAACATTTATTATTAAATTTTAATTTTATAGTATATTTAGAGACAAGAGTTTCACAGGTGGTTACCGGGATCATTTATCGATTGATGCCGGAACTGGTGAACGAGTTCTCTAGTTGGCTGTCAGGGACTCGTGATGTAGCCTGATGGATGTTCCTAGTAAGTCAAATATATTTATTTTTTAAATTCATAAAATATTTATATTTTATTTATTTAATATAATTTTATCTCTATTTATAGGAGTACTATCGATTTGAGACTCCTTATGTTGAGGAAATTGGCTATCTGATCTTCAAGGAGGTGGCCACTCTTAGGTTTTGGGATAGGTTGAACAATCTCAGGATGATTACCACAAAGCATTCCGGTTCCTAATCATCATTAGACTGAGGACTTTCACGGATCACTGGATATAGGTGGACATATAGGAGGCCCTATGCAACCTATGGAGTACTGAGGAGTACTCCACTAGATGCTAGAGAGCACCGCAAAATCATTCCATCTAGTAGGATCCAATCAAGCATACCGGCAGCTGTGTTGGCATGCATGTGGTGGCCGATAGATTGATAAGAATTCTATGCTTATTTATATTAATTTTATATAAAATTGATGATATATTTTTTTTAATTAATTAATTATTATTATTTATTTATTGTAGATATGATAGCTGGGTCATTTACTGGTGCAGCTATAGTTGTCGAAGGTCACACACTGGTCTAGAAGGACTGGTGATTATTTAGATGAGAGATCTCGAAATATTGCTGTAAGAACTTAAAACTTTAAGTATTAATTTTTATATATACTGATAAGTATTAACTAGACTAATTAATTTATAAACTGTATAGATAGATTATGCGGAGTATGTTGTAGTATGACATGGTGAGAACCCGTCCTCTTAGCCCCTTCTTAATCTCGAGGGATGGCTCAGGACCACAGAAGGGGTGACTAGGAGTTGGGTCATAGGATTCGGCACATCTTCAATCCTCTGGCTGCTTGATACTTTTTGACATCCTCTTCTAAGGTCTTGATGATGCAGACATGGAGTGATGCACACGTCAAAAATATCGTGAGCCATGTTCTTACCCAGCGATCTCAGATCTTTCGGGATGCCATCTATGATATGGTGTCGAGCTTCTTTAAGATCTATATCTATTTGATTAGCTAGCCTCATTGTCACAGCTATCGCAATAGATAAATCTATTAATAAATTTCTTTACTTATTATAATTTTTTATACAAAAATTTATTAATAATAATTTATTTTTTATTATAGAATTCTGAGATATCTAGCTCTCATCCACCTAGAGAGGATACGTAGGAGGAGGATGAGCATGACGATGATTTAAAGGATCTTAGATGATTTTTTTGATTTTGAAATTATGCATTTACTTTTTTTTACTTGTAAAGTAATAACAACTTAAAAAATTATAAAATTTATACTTTTAATATAATATAATTAGGTTTTCATTTATAATTATAATTTATAATTTATAATTTACTTTTAATATGGTTGAACATCAAATTATTTATTATTAGAACTAAAATATTTTTTTAAAAAATAATTACTATTTCTTAAAAAAATTAACAATGTTATTAGCGATGGCTTTGGTGACAGAAGTAGTTGTCATTAGAGATTTTTACTAATGACTTTTTTTTTGCAATGATAATTTTTTATCGCTAACAATTTTTTTATGAAATTATTATTTGAAAAAAATTAAAAAATTATTAGCATCGGCTTTGGAGACGAGTGAAATCATCACTAAATATTTATTACTAATGGCTACTTTTTCAGTGATAGCATTTTTTGGTCTCTAATAATTTTTTTAGTTAATTATTTTTTAAAACAAATAAAAATGTTATTAGTAATGACAAGTCATCTATAATACTCCTTATTAGTGATGGTATGGGATGCCATCTCTAATAAGAATTTATTGTGACATGGATTTATATGATAGCTTAATAGCAATGATAAGCCATCGCTAATAGTATTAGTGATGGCAATCTTGTTATTAGCAACGTTATTTAGCCATCAAAAATAATTTTTTTTTCTTGTAGTAGGAGAAGAGCAGAGGGGTGGGGGAGGTGAGGGGAGAGTAGGACTGTGCCATTCTTGAGGTTGGGGACCGGGCATGGAAAGAGGAGGGGCAGGTGCCCATGGCTTTTGAGGAAATTATAGGGGTGCCAATGCTTGGGATAGGAGGGGGATGAGCTAGGGACAAGGTGTCGTTTTATGTGATTGTTTTGCCCTTTCGGGGCCTCCCATTCTATCTGGATTTTTACCGAGAGTGACTAAAACATTGGACCCATTTGTGGACCCCTAACGTGGTGTGAAAGAAAGAAGATAATGGGTCCTGAAAAGGACCCAAAATCTTTGGTCTCTGTATCTCTCCCACATGACGAAAAATATAGGCGGTCTAGTCTAATAATATATGCTCTCTGGTTTTTCTTAGATATACTCGCCTAGCTATGTTCAGGTCAAAAAAATCAAGAGGCATGTGATAACAAAATGCAGGGATTCTAATAAAGTTTTCGATCCTTGATGCATTCTGTAGTGCATCAAAAGTCGTGCAAGCACCTAAGCTGTCATCCAGGTGAGATTGGGATGGGCATAGCAATGAGGCCACTTGTGTCCAAAATCTATAGCAATTAGGGTAGTTTTATCATTTCAGTAAATAAATGGACATGTTCGGTATTCTAATATTTATGTGGATCGTGGGCCATTGTATTTGCGAAACTACCTTCCTTTGGAGTAGCTTTTTGGAGCTACCGTAATCTTTGACGTGATTTACCGAAGTGATTTGATCTTAAAATTTATGGAAGAATTAGTTATATTCTTTAATTTGATAAGGATGGTTTGAATTATAAATTTAATAAGCTGTTCGGAAAAAAAAATCTTTAGGATTTAGATTGACCTGAAATTATGGTTTTACAAGAACTGAATATACCTTCTATTGTACTATTTATGTTTTTAAAAAAGTTATTATAGGTATTGTAATAGTTAATTCACAGTGTGTTGAGTTTGTAAATATTTTTGTCAGGCTAAATTCATGTTCTTTGCCATGTAATTAGAAAGGATTTGTTCATATGCATAACCTCGATCATCTTTACCAAAAATAGAAAAGCACATCAACTACTCCAATGATAATTAAAAATATGCTTAACCGGCTACGAGATATAAAATAGACCTACATGCATTGAAATTTACAAGAGAAATTATAGGGGATGCTGGATACCTGAAAATTATAAAATGCTAAATGATTATCAATAGATGGGGAGAATCATTGAGAACATTGGTCCTTAATCATATGCTAGAATAGCACGGTTAATATTATCTACATGCAAATGCTTGATTTTTTTGATGATAAATTTTATTCTATTACATTTTTGTTCGCTTGCCTATCGAGAAGTGAAATCCAAAATAGAGACGGACAATGAACATAGCCTTGAGCAGGCATGGCTTAGCTTAATGTAAATGGAATAGCAACCCAAGATTTGGACTCCACAAATTCTCTGAGCCTTTTTGTGCCTATCCATAATATCCTGCATCAGGTGTACCATATCGGCGAGACACATAAAAATAATTTAAGTTTCAAGATGAGGTAAGGAGACAATAATTTAGGATGAGCTTCCTGGAGCTCCTTTGCAATGACCGCTAGCACCATTGGGTTTAGAATTCCGGTGATCACGATGGTGCTAGGGTCTAGAACCGTGCTATCTTTTTTCTATCTTAATATAATCCAACGGCGATCGATGGGGGCATTTCAAGGGACAGAGGGAGCTTCGAAGAGTTCAGAGAGTGAAGGGGTGGGGGAGCTGAGGGGAGAGTGGGGACAGTGCCATGTTGAGGTTGGGGGCCAGGCATGGAAAGAGAAGGGACAAATATCCCTGGCTTTGGGAGAAATTACAGGGGTGTCAATGCTTGAGATACGAGGGGATGAGTTGGTAATAGGGTGTTTTATGTGACCGTTTTGTCTCTTCGAGGCCTCAACTTCTGTTCGGGTTCTTACTAGGAGCGACTAAAACATTGCACCCATACATGGACCGCCGATGCGGTGTGAAAGAAAGAAGACGACTGGTCTTGAAAGCACCTAAATTCCTCGGTCTCTATATCACTCCCACATGACAAAAATATAAAAGCAGTCTAGGCTAATAGATGCATTCCGTTTTTTACTAGATGTAGTCACCTAGCTATGTGTTCGGGTCAATCAAGAGGTGTGCAGTAACAAAATGCAGGGATTCAAATAAAGTACTTGACCCTTGATGCATTTTGCAATGCATCAACAGTCGTGAAAGCACCTAAGCTATCATCTAGATGAGATTAGGATGGGCATAGCAATATGGTAACTTGTGTCCAAAATCTATAGCAATTAAGGAAGTTTTGTTATTTTAGTAAATATATGGGTGCATTCGATATTCTAATATTTATGTGGAGCGTAGGTCATTGTATTTATGGAAGTACCTTCCTTAGAGTAGCTTTTTTGTAGTTATCTTAATCTTTGATTAGATTTACCAAAGTGATTCAATCTTAAAATTTATGGAAGAATTAGTTATGTTCGTAGTTTGTTTTGATAAGGATGGTTTGAATTATAGATTTAATAAGCTATTTGCAAAAAAATATCTCTAGGATTTAGATTGACCTGAAATTATGGTTTTACAAGTACTGGATATAACTTCTATTGTACTATTTATGTTTTTTTAAAAAATTATTATAGGTATTGTAATAGTTAATTCACAGTGTGTTGAGTTTGTAAATATTTTTGTCAGGCTAAATTCATGTTCTTTGCCATGCAATAAGAGAGGATTTGTTCATATGCATAACCTCGATCATCTTTACCAAAAATAGAAAAGCACATCAACTACTCCAATGATAATTAAAAATATGCTTAACGGGCTACGAGATATAAAATATACCTACATGCATTGAAATTTACAAGAGAAATTATAGGGGATGCTGGATACCTGAAAATTATAAAATGCTAAATGATTATCAATAGATGGGGAGAATCATTGAAAACAATGGTCCTCAATCATATGCTAGAATAGCACGGTTAATATTATCTACATGCAAATGCTTGATTTTTTTGATGATAAATTTTATTCTATCATATTTTTGTTCGCTTGCCTATCGAGGAGTGAAATCCAAAATAGAGACGGACAATGAACATAGCCTTAAGCAAGCATGGCTTAGCTTAATGTGAATGGAATAGCAACCCAAGATTTGGACTCCACAAATTCTCTGAGCCTTTTCGTGCCTATCCATTATACCCTGCATCAGGTGTACCATATCGACGATACACATAAAAATAATTTAAGTTTCAAGATGAGGTAAGGAGACAACAATTTAGGATGAGCTTCCTGGAGCTCCTTTGCAATGACCACTAGCACCATTGGGGTTAGAATTCCAGTGATCACGATGGTGCTAGGGTTTAGAACCGTGCTATCTTTTTTCTATCTTAATATAATCCAACGGCGATCGATGGGGGCATTTTTAGGTCGGGGGCCAGGCATGGAAAGAGAAGGGACAAATATCCCTGGCTTTGGGAGAAATTACAAGGGTGTCAATGCTTGAGATATGGGGGGATGAGTTGGTAATAGGGTGTTTTATGTGACCGTTTTGTCCCTTCGAGGCCTCACCTTCTGTTCGGGTTCTTACTAGGAGCGACTAAAACATCGCACCCATACATGGATCGTCGATGCGGTGTGAAAGAAAGAAGACGACTGGTCTTGAAAGCACCTAAATTCCTCGATCTCTATATCACTCCCACATGACAAAAATATAAAAGCAGTCTAGGCTAATAGATGCACTCCGTTTTTTACTAGATGTAGTCACCTAGCTATGTGTTCGGGTCAATCAAGAGGTGTGCAGTAACAAAATGCAGGGATTCAAATAAAGTACTCGACCCTTGATGCATTTTGCAATGCATCAAGAGTCGTGAAAGCACCTAAGCTATCATCTAGATGAGATTAGGATGGGCATAGCAATATGGTAACTTGTGTCCAAAATCTATAGCAATCAAGGAAGTTTTGTTATTTTAGTAAATATATGGGTGCATTCGATATTCTAATATTTATGTGGAGCGTAGGTCATTGTATTTACGAAAGTACCTTCCTTGGAGTAGCTTTTTTGTAGTTATCTTAATCTTTGACCATATTTACCAAAGTGATTCAATCTTAAAATTTATGGAAGAATTAGTTATGTTCGTAGTTTGTTTTGATAAGGATGGTTTGAATTATATATTTAATAAGCTATTTGGAAAAAAATATCTCTAGGATTTAGATTGACTTGAAATTATGGTTTTACAAGTACTGGATATACCTTCTACTGTACTATTTATGTTTTTTAAAAAATTATTATAGGTATTGTAATAGTTAATTCACAGTGTGTTGAGTTTGTAAATATTTTTGTCAGGCTAAATTCATGTTCTTTGCCATGCAATTAGAGAGGATTTGTTCATATGCATAACCTCGATCATCTTTACCAAAAATAGAAAAGCACTTCAACTACTCCAATGATAACTAAAAATATGCTTAACCGGCTACGAGATATAAAATATCCCTACATGCATTGAAATTTACAAGAGAAATTATAGGGGATGTTGGAAACCTGAAAATTATAAAATGCTAAATGATTATCAATAGATGGAGAGAATCATTGAAAACAATGGTCCTCAATCATATGCTAGAATAGCACGGTTAATATTATCTACAATCAAATGCTTGATTTTTTTGATGATAAATTTTATTTTATCACATTTTTGTTCGCTTGCCTATCGAGGAGTGAAATCCAAAATAGAGACAGACAATGAACATAGCCTTGAGCAAGCATGGCTTAGCTTAATGTGAATGGAATAGCAACCCAAGATTTGGACTCCACAAATTCTCTGAGCCTTTTCGTGCCTATCCATAATACCTTGCATCAGGTGTACTATATTGGCGATACACATATAAATAATTTAAGTTTCGAGATGAGGTAAGGAGACAACAATTTAGGACGAGCTTCTTGGAGCTCCTTTGCATTGACCGCTAGCACCATTGGGTTTAGAATTCCGGTGATCACGATGGTACTAGGGTTTAGAATCGTGCTATCTTTTTCTATCTTAATATAATCCAACAGCGATCAATGGGGGCATTTCAAGGGACAGAGGGAGCTTCGAAGAGTTCAGAGTGAAGGGGTGGGGGAGGTGAGGGTTGAGTGGGGCCTGTGCCATGTTGAGGTCGGGTCCAGGCATGGAATGAGAAGGGGCAGATACCCCTGGCTTTGAGAGAAATTACAGGGGTGCCAATGCTTGAGATAGGAGGGGGATGAGTTGGTAATAGGGTATTTTATATGACCGTTTTGTCCCTTCGAGGCCTCACCTTCTGTCCGGATTCTTACTAGGAGCGACTAAAACATTGGACCCATATATGGATCGCCAATGTGGTGTGAAAAAAGGAAGACAACTGGTCTTGAAAGCACCTAAATTCCTCGGTCTCTATATCACTCCCATATGACAAAAATATAGATGCAATCTAGGCTAATAGATGCACTCCATTTTTTCCTAGATGTAGTCACCTAGTTATGTGTTGGGGTCAATCAAGAGGCATGCAGTAACAATCCAGGGATTCTAATAAAGTACTCGACCCTTATGCATTTTGTAATGCATCAAGAATCGTGAAAGCACCTCAGCTATCATCTAGATGAGATTAGGATGGGCATAGCAATATGGTAACTTGTGTCCAAAATCTATAGCAATTAAGGAAGTTTTGTCATTTTAGTAAATATATGGGTGCATTCAATATTCTAATATTTATGTGGAGCGTAGGTCATTGTATTTACGAAAGTACCTTCTCGAGTAGCTTTTTTGTAATTATCTTAATCTTTGACCAGATTTACCAAAGTGATTCAATTTTAAAATTTATGAAAGAATTAGTTATGTTCGTAGTTTGTTTTTATAAGGATGGTTTGAATTATATATTTAATAAGCTATTTGGAAAAAAATATCTCTAGGATTTAGATTGAACTAAAATTATAGTTTTGCAAGCGCTAGATGTACTTTCTATTGTACCTTTTTTTAAAAAATGTTATAGGTATAGCAATGGTTAATTCACAGTATGTTGAGTTTGAAAATATTTTTGTCAGGCCAAATTTATGCTCTTTGCCATGCAAT
The DNA here is from genome assembly GCA_021397845.1 of Areca catechu. Lineage (NCBI taxonomy): Eukaryota > Viridiplantae > Streptophyta > Magnoliopsida > Arecales > Arecaceae > Areca > Areca catechu. Next base: position 187,283,575 of record CM038045.1, read on the forward strand.
ATGAGAGGATTTGTTACATATCTCAATCATCTTTGTCAAAAAAAAAAAAAAAAAAAACGCCTTAACTGCTCTAATGATAATAAAAAAATATGCTTAACTAGTTATAAGATATAAAATAGACATACGCGCACTAAAATTTATGAGAGAAATTATATGAGGATGTTGGATACCTGAAAATTATAAAATACTAAATGACTATCAATAGATGAGTAGAATCATTGAAAATATTGGTCCTAAGTCATATGAGAGAATGGTCCGGTTAATACTATCTATATGCAAATGCCTGATTTCTTTGATGATAAATTTTATTCTATCATATTTTTGTTTGCTTGCCTACCTAAGAGTAAAATCTTAATCAAAGATGGATGCTGAACATAGCCTTGAGCAAGCATGGCTTGGCTTAACGTCGACGAAATAGCAATCCAAGATTTGGATTCCATAAACTCTTTGAGTCTTTCCGTGCTTGTCCATAATATCCTGGATATGTACATCATATTTATGCCATAAAAATAATCTAAGTCTCGAGACGAGATAAGGCGACAACAATACAGGACGAGCCGCATGAAGCTTATGGAAATTTTTTTAATTGGCATGGCATGCAGATGATGTAAGGTATAATTTTATGGGTGTGAGTGCATCAATATTTTAGCCTATTTTTGAGTGCACCAACATTTTAGCCCTGATTTTTTTCCATACGGGCAAGGCGGCTTAAGGCAAAGCCTACTCAGAGCACGGTGGTCACCATAGGAGAAATAACTGGGCACCAGCCGGAGCTTAGCCAAGCCGATGGGCGCCGGGCCTGTGGCCTTGTTCATGGACAAGAGTCAAATTAGCTCAATGTAGTTTGGCTTAGGTTGCAACGGTTGGACACATTTCAGGTGCAATTTGTCGTGGCTAGAATGTGATAATTCAATGGGCTACAGTTGAGACAAGCTTAGACTAATCATTTTATAGTTTGTAAGCACTGACCTAATAACTCGCATTGGTATCTCTCAACTACCGCACACGAGAGAGCACCTTTCTTTGTTTTAATCCGTCTCTATGGATAAGGTTTTAAATATCAGGAATGGCGAGGTACCAAACAGCTGGTGTGAACCGGGATTCCTGGAATTAAAAATGAGAAGCAATTGATACAATATCAATTGTGGGGTCCGGGCCTTATTTCTTTTTATTACTGCCTCAGGTGGTAAGTGGGATAAAGATGACATAGGGTGGGGTGGCATGCATATATGATAAAGTCATGCATGATCCCATATCTTTTTCTTCCGGCCACTCACATTTTCTTTCTCTCTCTCGATCTCCTGTATTTTTTCTGGGCTCTCTCAGTCTCTCCCGAACTCTCTTTTCCTTCCTCATGCTCTTTTCCTTTCACAAATTTTTTTTCCTCGTGCTATCTTTCTCCAATGCTCTCTCTCTTTGTCCCGTTCTCTCTTTCTCTTCTCTTTTATGTATATGAATATATATGCGAGTAGATTAAAAAATTCTACTGCCATGAATAAATTAAAGAGTTCTGCTCTATTATTTTCTTTGCCTCTCCTGTGACCAAAAATAGGAAAAGATCTTAAAGAACCTGGTACTTAGGCTCCGTTTGGTATTGCTATTGAAAGTACATCTTTTAAAATTTTTGAAAGTAAAGCTTTCAAAAAGTAGAGTTTTGATAAAAAAAAATTATTTACTATATAGTAACCACATTTATAAAGTATTTTGAAACTTTAATATATGTTTGATAATTAAAATAACAAAGTACTTTTAGAATGATAAAATGACAATAAAAGATATTACATAATATTATACATTATAAAATAAAATAAAATATTATATTATTATATATTAAATTATTAGTATATTTAAATTATTATTATTATTATATATATTGTATTATCATAATCATAATGTAATATATAATGTAATATAATATAATAAAATAAAATATTATAATATAGCATATTATATTATAATATTATAATATTATTAAATAATATAATATTATTGTTATAATATAATAATACAACAATAGATTATTTTATATATAATAATATAAATATTATTATATTATATAATATTATTATCATATAATGTAATACAATAATATAATATAAAATAATATTATATTACACTATAATATGATAATATTATAATTATAATGAATATAATATAATGAATTATAATCTAATCCAATAATAGATTATAATATAATGTATTATAATATATTAGTATAATATAATAATATAATAATATAATTAAATATTATTATATTAGATTATATTTTTACAATATAATACTACTATAATAGATTATACTATATATTTATAAATATGATAATATTATTTATTATTATATTATATTATATTATTTATAGTGTAATATGATATGATATGATATAAGATATAATAATAATATTTTATTAATGGATGTTTTGGTTATCCAAAAAACTTATTTAAATTAAAATAGCTTCCTGACATTGGCTAAAAAATATTTATGGGAAGAAGCTCCAAGTAGAGCTTTTTTCAAGTAGGCCTTTTCAGCTTTTTTGGCAAAGCTAAAATAACTTTTAAATTTTTTATTAATTATTACTGTATCATTCAAAAATATTTTCGAAGGGCCAAAAAATGCTTTCTAGCACTCCCAAAGCTTGGCCAAATAGGGCCAGAGAGTACCTGATGGATTGGTAGCTATAGGATAATTAACATTATATTTTATATTAATTAATTTAAATTAAATAAAGATTATCTAATTTTTGAAATGATATCATTGTTGTGATTAATTCAAATCTAATTATGTTGAGATTTTTACGAGTATGAATAATTAATCAATTTGAATTCTATGAATTGAAATGAATGATGATATTTATTATGATTAAATCAGGTATACAAAATCTAGAATATTCTTGCTGAATATATGTTTTAAAGCTATATAAAAAAAAAGTATACAATCTATATATCTTTATATATATATTACTTGACTCTCAGTCCTACTATGTATAAGTTTAGACTTGATAATTTTGGAATCCCTATCATGAGGATAATCTTGGTGATACCCTGTCATGGGGCTATAATGTAGCAACTCCACCACGAGGGTGATCATGGTAATCTCTACCACGAGAGATATCATGGTGACCTGATCATGAAAAAATCATGGTAATACCTAAGCTAAGAAGATAGCAAAATGCACCATGGTACTGTTGAGCTAAAAGAGTTGGGTACCTAAATTTTATTATAGTATCATTATAATGATTATGTGCTAGATTCTAATATGATATATTGATTCTTTATATTGATTTTATAGAAAGGATGGCATGAAATATTGATATGGATACTATTAATTGTATGATTATGATAAACTGATATGTACAGCATATCTTGTTTGATGTAACTGAATTACATTATTAATATTATTTGAATATATTTTATAAAATGTATTTGTTGCTTACTGAGTTGTGAAGCTCATATTCTTCACATATGTTTTTCAGATACAGGATCTCTTTTTTAGGAAATAAATATCGGCATTTGGGGCATATATATAGAGGCAAGGCTAATTAGAGATCGTAGATAGTTTTCTTTTGGATCAGTGGGTGTATATTACTGTTTACATTAGTTATTGTATAAATATTTAAAATATTACTATTTCAAAATATAAGCATGATAGTTAATTATTTTGGGTTGCACCACTATCTATGTAAGAAGTATATTAGTTATATTGATTTTATTGAATAGGTTATCATCTTGCATACTTGTGGATCTCTATCTTATGGGTATGCAGTGATTATCACGTTCCTCATTCATAATATTTTGGATTGGGGGCGTGATAAGAAGTGATATCAAAGCAATAGATTATGATTAGTAGGGCTATAGTTGAAATAGTGTTAGGTTTGAATTTATGATTAATAAGGATTTCTTTAGACCTTGGAATCTGGATACAAAGAATAATAATAAATAGTTAAGAATATGATTTATTTGAAACTTTATGAAGAAATTTTGAGGTTACAGTGATATGGATTGAAAATAGTACCCATAATGTTATGTGATTACTGGTGTTGCCGCCTAGATCGCCGTGGCCAGTAGCTCTTATATGGCCTAGGTGAGTGGGCTCCGTGCCAGCGTCACCGGGCTCGTTGGTCGGAGACGATCAAGGGGAACATAGTCGTAGTTAGGATGAAAGGGGTTTGGTACTGTAGTGGTCCTCCTGTGGGCCTCTCCGGTGAGGAGTAATCTTCCTCCTTATTGTCCCTCCGTTGGGCGATACCTGCAAAACAGGGGAGACCTGCGCCGGGGATTCCGGCAAAGACACTCCGACGATCAAGTCAGTGGGTCGATCGAAGGAAATAAGGGACCTCCGAGGCGAAGAGCTTGGGAGACTCTCTGCTGCCAGAGGGTGATAGATAATGTAACAATGAAGAGAGTGTGTTATCTCTTACCCCCCCTCATCTCTTCCTCCTGCTCATATGTAGACGAGCGGCTCTTGGTGTTCAGGGAGGCGCGTTCTTCTTGGCGTAGGCCTGTGAGGCTTCTGCAGGCTTAGGAGGCTTGATAGGTTGGTCAACCTTCTCCTTCCAGGTAGTTCAAGAGGTTGGTGAAGGGGTACAGTGCCTTGGATGGGGCACGCCTTCCTAATTGATGTAAACTGTGTCCTAGGGGCTTTGATATAGCCCTCCTTGTAGGAGGCACTCTAGGGACGGTGATTTTATATATCGTACCGCCATCGTACCTGCACTTTGAGGAGCGTACTTGAAAAGACGTTAGATGGCATGTGGCATGCAGATCGAGACGATGCAGGTGAAGGTCCTCCAACACATGATTCAAGGTGCGCGGTGCGAGGCATGCAAAGTCCCTGATGCATGACTGATTAGAGGCCCCGTGCGCAGATCGAGGCATGTCATCTCTTTGCGTGCTGAACTTGCTAGAGCATAGCACTGGGTTGCCCGCAGCGGACGCCGGGCGGAGCCGGATTGTAGCGGGGCCCAGGTTGACGGTGGGTGTGCACCAGGCGGGCTGAGCCGGGGTCGCGCCGAACCAACGCCTGCGGGGACGTGCCGAGCTGGACTGGAAATTGCTGGCGGAGCACGCGGACGTCCCTCGGGCGGAGGGGCTCCACGTGGGCGGAGCCGTGGGTGGAGTGCGCATACGTGCCGAGCTGGACTGGAGCATGTGCCGACATACCAAGCTGAACTGGATCCAGGCTGCCACGGGCGGAGCTCACGGGCGGAAGAGCTCCGCGTGGGCTTGCTGAGCTGGATCGGCACGGGCTGAGGTGCCGAGGTGAACGGCCAAGGTGAGGCCGAGGTGGAGAAGTACCTAGCCGAGGTGGCGGAGTATGTGGCCGAGCTGGGACTGAGGTGCTGAGGTTCATCACCGAGGTGGGGCCCAGCCGAGCTGGATCCATGCTGCTGTGGGTAGAGCTCATGGGCGGAAGAGCTCCGCGTGGGCTTGCTGAGCTGGACCGGCACGGGCCGAGGTGGTGCCGAGGTGAACGGCCGATGTGAGGTCGAGGTGAAGTACCTGGCCGAGGTGGCGGAGTATGTGGCCGAGCTGGAGCCGAGGTGCTGAGGTTCATCGCTGAGGTGGGGCCGAGTCGAGCTGGATCTAGGCTACCATGGGCGGAGCTCATGGGCGGAAGAGCTCCGCGCGGGCTTGCTGAGCTGGACCGGCACGGGCTGAGGTGCCGAGGTGAACGGCCGAGGTGAGGCTGAGGTGGAGAGGTACCTGGTCGAGGTGGCGGAGTATGTGGCCGAGGTGATGAGGTTCATCGCCGAGATGGGGCCGAGCTGAGCTGGATCCAGGCTACCACGGGCGGAGCTCATGGATGGAAGAGCTCCGCGTGGGCTTGCCGAGCTGGACCAGCACGTGCAGAGCTGCCAAGCTGAACTAAACGGCCGAAGTGGAACTTCTCATGGCCGAAGTGAGGCCAAGGTACTGAGGTTCCCCACCGAGGTGGGGCTTTGCCGAGCCGAGCTGAACCGCCACGTGGTCGAAGTGGGACCGAGATGAGGCCGAGGTGGAGAAGTACCTGACCGAGGTGGCGGAATATGTGGCCGAGCTGGGGCCGAGGTGGAGAAGTATGCTGCTGCGCCAGCCTCCAAGGAAGATGCGTGTCAGGGCCGAATGGATCTTGTTTACTACTGTAACAACTGGTAATATCAATGATCAGATCATTGAAAAAATATTTTTATTATGAGATATTAGCATTGAACTAAATATTATTTATAAATTACTATTTAAATAATTTAGATAGTTTTCTACTATTAGGTATAAGTTTAGAGGAATGTCATCTCAATCTTATTGTATTAGTTTTGTGAGAGCTTTAAGTTTATAATAATTATGAGTGGCTTTTAAATGAATATACATTGTGTGCAATATGTTTTTGTTATTTAAATCATTGAGAGTGGTGTTAGTGATGTTATAAAGATAATGAGTATTATGCTAGGAAGTGCATTTATATAAAGATCAATTTTGTATATATTTATAGTTTAATTAGAAAATCAACTATATATAAAAATATAATTAATCTTTTGTGATGATAGTTGTAGAAATTGGAGGTAGTTAAGTTATCTTCAAAGATGATTTTGACTGAAATGACCAAGAAATTAAAGTTGCATGGTCCGGTATTTTAGACTGATATGGATGAGAAATAATATGTTGGATCATATATAGATATTATAGTTAGTACATGGAATTGGTTTTATGAAGTTATCAAAATATATGGATCATCTGGGATAAAGCAGCTAAAATCAGAAAAAGAAACTATTATTTATACCATAAAGTATATGAAACAAAGATTTTGCTTTAAAATAAGAGATGTTAACATTTCAGATAAAGAATCTTACTTTCATGTGTATATAAAGGTGAATGAGGATAAGTAGGAACTCCTAGCCAATTATCAATGAGCATAAGAAAAATATCTTTTTTTAAGAAGTAAACTTTAAAGGCAAATTAAAAAGAATTTAAAGTTATTTTATAAAATTAAAAGATATAGACAAATACCCCCTCCAGATACAGGATCACCATAAAGGAAACATAAATGAGAAAGAAAAAAAGATAGCACAAGATACAATTTATTATTGCATAAAATAAGTTCTTATACAATGTATGATATCTTAATAGATGATTGAATTAACTAAGATTTTTATATTGGATGACTCTATAGTTGGTGAATTTTGATTTGAATTGTTAATAATTGGTTAAAAAATTATATTGATTAAAAATAGAATTGCTTCTTCATTAGAAAGGTATTGAATATGTGATGACTAAAGTAAAGTTATTAAAACATGATACTAGAATTGCATTTATAAATATTAACTGAGATATTATAGTATTATGATTGATAGAATGAATAAGTTGATTTAAAATGATACATTGAATTAATTTTTATTTGACACCTCAATTACAAAAAATATAAGCAATATTTAAAAATAGGTTATAACGAGACTTTCATGAACATAAAAAATTTTAATTTGAGTAATAAGTTTTTTGTACCTAATGATGCTTGATCTTTTGAGGGTAGCTATGAAGTTTAATAGTACCAATTATTTAGAAGTGTTACAAATTATCGAGATTATACCATGTTTTGAAGATTTGTTAAAATTTATTTTGTTTGTATTGAATAGAAGAATAGTGGGAAAATTACTTGTTATATCTTGAGTAACATGATAATAGCTATGATTTTGGTCTAAGAAAATATTTGTATTGTTTATAAGCTATCTTCGAAAATAAACTTTGATAAAATTTAATCTTTTCTTTATTATGGTAGCAAAGTCAATAATCATGCTTATGATAAATGAAATGGATTTGACAATGATAGATATTGTAATTTGATTATTTTTTAAGTTTGGAAAAGTTTTGGATTTTGGGCTATGTAAATTTTAAGGATAATTTTTTTAAAGAAAGGGAGATTATGGGGCCCAAGCCTCATTTCTTTTTATCACCACTTGAGGCAGTAAGTGGGATAAGACAAGATGGGGAGAGGGGTGGCATGAATGCATCATGAAATAATGCATGTCATGATCGCTTTTCTCTTTTCTTGGCTACTTGCATTTTCTTTCTTTATCTCGGTCTCTTGCGTCTCTCCTCTCTCTCAGTCTCTTTAGAACTCTTTTTTTCTCCCTCTTGAATTTTTTCTTCCTCATGCTATCTTTCTTCTATGCTCTCTCTCCTTTCCTCATTCTTTCTCTTTCTCTTCTCTTTTCATGTGTGTGAATAGATTAAAGGGTTCTACCATGCCATTCTCTTTGTTCTTCGAATGACCAAAAATAGGACAAGATCCTAAAGAACCTCAGGAGGATACTTAAAATGCCCGATAAATCGATAGCTACAAGATAAGTAATATTTATATTTTATATTAATTAATTAAAATTAAATGAAGATTATTTTATTTTTGAAATGATATAATTATTGTGATTAATTCAAATCTAATTATGTTGAGATTTCAACAAGTATGGATAATTGATTAATTTGAATCTATGAATTGAAATGAATAATGATAATTGTTATGATTGAATCAGGTATACAAAATCTAGAATATTATCTATTAAATATATATTTTAAGGTTGTATCGAAGAGAAATAAAATATATAATTTATATATCTTTATATATATATCACTTGACCTCAGCTCTACTATGTATGAGTTCGGACTTGATTATTTCGAAATTTTCATCACAGGGATAATCATGGAGATATCCTGCCACAAGGCTTTAGTCCGGCAACTCTACTACGGGGATGATTGTGATGATGCTTATCATGGGGATATTATGGTGACCTCGCCACGAAAAAATTGTAATGATACTTGAGCTGCAACGATAATAAAATGCATCATAGTAAAGGCTGTAAAGCTAAAAGAGTTGAATATCCAAATTTTATTATATTATCATTATAACGATTATGCGTTGGACTCTAATATGATATATTGATATTTTATATTGATTTCATAGAATGGATGGCATGAAATATTGATATGGATACTATTAATTATATAATTATGATACTAAACTGATACGTGTATCATATCTTGTTTGATATAATTGAACTGCATTATTAATATAATTGAATACATTTTATAAAATGAACTTATTGTTTACCAAGACGTGAAGCTCATATTTTTCATATACAAAAATCTCCTATATGAAAAGCAGGCATCAGTATTATGGAGATCTACATAGAGACAAGATCGATTTAGAGATTATAGATAGTTTCTTTTGGATTAGTGGATGTACATTAATATTATGCAAATATTTTAAATATTAGTATTTTTATAAGTATAATAATTTATTATTCTGGATTGCACCATTATCTATGCAAGAAGTATATTAATTATATTAGTTTTATTGAATAGGTTATTGCCTTGTATATTTGTGGATATCCGTCTTGCAGGTACATGGCAGTTATCATATTTCTCAGGATTAGAGGCGTGACACAAATATAGATTTTTTTTTTTTTTTTCAGTATCAAAAATGGTATTAGCATCATAACAATAAAGTGCTGGCATCATCCCATTCGAAATGATATTTAATTCCTTATTTATAAGCCTATTTGAGATGACTATATAAATTATTCAAAATTATTCTTTGTATGATTGGCTCTCAAAGGATATTAGATGCGAAGAGGAAAGAATTTTTCTAAACAAAAGAATCCTAAATCACAAAGTTTACAGTCTCTCTATGAAGGATGCCATAAATGATAAATCACACTGCAGACACTGGCCTGGATTCCCGATACAATCTCTTCTCCTTTGCCTCTCAACCGAGGGGTTGGGCTTATACAAGAAACGGCTTAATCAGATATCCAAAGAGAACATGTATGAGATAGTCCAACACCAACAAATGATATCAAATTCTACATATCAACAGCAATGTTTAAGCAGTAAAAACCCTGGAGCAAACATTCGTAGAGGCTCTACATGTATAAGCTAGATAACCCAAGTCTAACCAACCATACCACATACATATCAACAGCAATGTTTAAGCAGTAAAACCTATGTATCCCTTCCCCGGTTCTCCGAGAACCAGAATAACCAAGCAGCAAATAGACATCCATTACATAACACAGCGTATTGACATAAAGTCTCCACCAAGTGTTGGGTAAATTTGTCCTGATCTTGAATCAGACGAGATGTTTACCAAGTTCCAGATTTATGTGACTATCCTTAGGGAAAGCATACAATTAGGTTTAAGTTAAATGTCAATAAACCATGATGTCACTGGCATAACTCCGTTCATGAACAATAATTAGCTATGTACAGTAACAGTTGCTCAACAGATTTTTTTTAACAGCTCCACTTGCAGATCTAATCCTATATCATCATTTCACTAGACTTTGTAATTGCCATGGAAGTCCTAGAATACTAAAAACTTTTAGACAGTCTTTTGGCATGTAAGAACATCAATCAGATGGAATCAAATTTATGAGTTTTCCTGCCACTCTGTCATGACAATCACACAATCCTAAGTGTTTCGATCAACCAGGGCCCACTTCTCTGATAAATGCTTATTACACTTTGCTGAGACTTTTGGATAATAACTAATTAAAGACAGTTGACAGCTATCAACACTGAGACGAGAGTCCAGCCTGAAAGCAAAATGGAATAAGCAAGGCCAGTCAGTCTCTTCACATGTCTGATTTAGCTGAGACTTTGTCTGTTATCTCTTCACCTATCTAATTCAGCTAAGACTTTCTAATAACAGCAGCAATCTAGAACCATTCCTTTGCAAAGGGCAGCAACATGCATAAGTGCGGCAAAATGTCACTAGCTTGCATTACAAGAAGATAAAAAAACGTCACCTTCTAGAAAAGACTGCAGACAAGTCGAACAACAAGGCCCCATTCATAACAAATCCTTAAGTAAATCACAGTATAATAACAAATAATTAGAAAGCTCTATTCATGTCCTATATGAAAATAAGAAAAACACAGCACATGACCTGCTGCCCCTGTTATTAGTCTGCACGGGATTGACCAGCCCGAGATGAAAGGATGATACCGACAATGAGACCATAGAGGGCAAGAGCTTCTGCAAAAATGAGAATGAGTATCATGCCAACAAATAGCTTTGGCTGCTGTGCGTTGGCCCTGCAAGAACATATAAACTCAATTATTAAAATTCAGTGCAAATAAGTATAAATTGCATGTAAAATAACATGTATTATACGAGGTCCATACAACATAAACCATGGTATGCAAATTAGGCCATACATATTTGATAATAATATATGGATAAGATCTTTGGCATACTGATAAAAACTATAGTTGTGTAGGTCCGTCTTTTTCAGCAGAAAATACAGAATAATATGACCTCACACAGCCATTTCAGCCAACAAACACAGACAACATTCGAATCATACGAACAAGATACAGGTGGAGCAAAAAGGTGTAAGACCCCCCTGAAAAATTCCCATATCCATGGAAGGAAAGGAGAGCGCCAAGTCTATCTTCCACTTCATTGACCATGCTAACATTATCAGCCACAAAGTATGATTGAAAAATCAAGAAAGTGGTTCATTTGACAAGGTGCAAACAAGCATAGCAATAGCATCAGCCTTCGCCACAGGAATAACATATGAAAGTAAAAGGATTGTCCCATGTGCCGGAATGACTGATCAAATGAACCAGTGATATGTCTCACTGAGACTCAATGTTGATATCAAAATACAATTACTGACTAGCCTACAACTCCCACCTACCAATCACAATCTCCACCATCATTGCTGTCCCTCACTGCTGACTAAAGCTACCTAATTTATTTAGCTGTTTCTGTTGGCATGTCTTTCCATTTGCTTATCAGGAAGGAGCTCCTGTAGAAGTGCTTCTCGCTAATGCACTTCCACATTAAAATTTCCTTACATGTTTAGTGACTGATAAGAACATATTACAAGAAAATTACTTTAATAACTTTACGTTAGTTTTTGTTGGCACTGAAAAATCAGCTAGTAAATACTAGCTTGAACAAGTTCATGCTTCACTAAACCATTCAGAGCCATATTTGTACTACTATAGAAAGAGTAAACTTCTCACATAAAAGCAGCCACATGTGCAAACCTGATGCAATATATTCTAAATCTTGCACAAATTAGTAGAAACAAAGTTTTAACTCTTCCATTTGGCATTGCAGGAACAATTAAAAGAATATACCTGTTCATTTTAAATTTTGTCCAAGGACTTTACAAGGAATATTGAACACACTTCAATGCTAGGCCACTCACTCTAGGCATACGCTAAGCAAGACCCCTTTTACCTTGCAAAATCTACATTCCCTATTCACTGACAACATAATATTGCTCCTCTCCCTCAGACTAACACTATTTGCACACAAAACTGCCTCTGCAGTTCTTTGAGCCCATAGATCAAAGATATATCTAAAGGTGAATTTAAAAGGATGGATGAATAAGAGTCAAAACAAGAGAGAAATTTCCCTTTCCAACCAAGTACCCATCAATTAAATTTCATAGATGGAACCATGGTTCACTAAACCGGATGGAACCGCTCGGTTTGGGACATACTAAACCATACCGGCAGCTAATAAGGACAGTTCAGCATGAGAAACGAGACACCGAAGAGCACGGGAGGGGGGAGAGAAGGAAAGAAAGGAAGAGTGAGGAAGAAAAGGAGAGAGAAAGGCTGGTGAGGCCATCGAAAGCTCCACCCTCATCTAGGGAGAGGAAAAGACCAAGAGAAAGAGGGGGACAAAGAGGAGAGGCAAGTGGTGGTCGCTAGAGGACCATAGATGGATAAATCTCTCTCCTCAACCTCTTACATATCGAAATAGGGGCACTCACCCTTGTTTCAATCAATCAGTTTAATTTTTTTGGCTGACTCATACAGAAGCGGCAACCCTATGAGTCGGCCAAAAAATTTAAGCATATTGAACAGAACAGAGGCACTTCCACAAGAAGTCGAGGAGGGGGATTTGGCCATTTGTGGCCCTCCTGCAGCCACTGCTAGCCTCCCCGCCCTCTCCCTCTCCTTTCCAGATCTCTCTCTCTCTCTCTCTCTCTCTCTCTTTCCTCTCTCGATTCTTCCTCTTCCCTGCTCCTCCAATCATCTGAGGGCCTCCGTGGCCACTGCCGGCCCCAACCCCCCACCCCCTCTCTCCTTTCCTTCTCTCCCTCTCCATCCCTCCTCCCTTCTCTCTCGCTCTTTTCCTCTCTCTTGTTCTCCCTTTCTCTTGCTCTCTTTGCTATGTTAGTTTAATCATCTGAGGACCTCCGTGGCCACTGCCGGCCCCAAACCCACCCCCTCTTTCCTTTCCTTCTCTCCCTCTCCATCCCTCCCTTTCTCTCTCGCTCTTTTCCTCTCTCCTGTTCTCCCTTTCTCTTGCTCTCTTTGCTATGTTAGTTTAGGCTTGGCATGGAATGGCATGCGCATACCAAACTGTGAAGCCAGCTGACCGGTATGGCCCCAATACCAGCGCAGTGAACCTTAGATGGAACTAAATAATGGCATTATTGTAAAACTTATCAAACTTTCTTATGGCATGAGCCTACATATAATATATGGCATTTCATGTCACTATTCAAGGTTCCTATACAAGATTAATGAAATTTCGCAAGTTTCCATGTTAATCATTGCAGCTTGAGATTCACATCCTCTATATCCATTCTCTTTAGGACAATGATATAGTCAGAAATATTCAATATAGAAATTGAACTGATTGTAATCCTATTATTCAAGCATATGAGGTCATGGACAAAAAAATTTAGATTGAACAAATGGTACAACAACAAAAGATAATGCATGATGCCAAGAAGCTTCTCATTTTAGTTTTATTATATTCTAGAAATGAAAGATCAAATGTGATTCTCAGAATTTATTTTATAGAAGATAATTAACTATTTTTTCAGATAAATGAAATTGCTTTCTTATATATGATAATTTAACATTTTCTTGTATAGGAAAATGAGTCAGCCCCTCTAGGCATTTCTATATATATATATATATATAGTTTGGTAAACAATAGGGATAGGGGGATAATTTTTTCCCTAGCACGTCTGTTAGGACATCAAAAGGAAAAAAGTTAACATTTCTCTTTAATTAAGAATCTTTGAACTTATGCCTAACCTAAAGTGCATTTGATAGAAATGGACAAAAGCACTTTAAATCTATATTTTGAACATTTATTTTCCATAGTTTATATTTCAAAAAATGGACTAAAAATGATACTAAAATGCATGGCAAAAGATTTCCCAAAAGAATACAGTTAAATCTTGTTATGCTCTACCTTAAAATAACAAAAGTGGAAAAGACTTCAAAAAAATTCAACCACAATTCAAGCAACCAAAGAAGGGGTCCTGCACCACAAGGGTACTAAACAAAACCACAAGAGACATAAGTCCACATCATTGTAGACAACAGAACAAAAATAACAAATAGGAATATGGCAGGGATCTCAAAACCTCAGAGCTTAATTTGAATCTAATCAAATTTCTCCCACAATATATGGTCATGACTAAGGAGCAACTGCAAGGTTCCAGATTCAAATATGTAGTAAACACATCTTTTACTACATTATAGAAAATGTTTGGTGCATTTTCATATCCAGATTAAGTTTACAAACTTAAGCATTCTTCCATCTTGTGCTATATAGATTTTATTCATCTTGCTTTGAAAGAGATGTTTCCTCAGCCCATGCCAGGGTGATCACTGTCTTATAATTTGTTTCTGCAATACCTCAAATTGGAAATTGTTTCTTCGACACATGCCACCCATCTCAGTTGTCTGAAATTTTATCTGTGGTAATTAACTTGCAGATGTATTTTCTGGATGAAATCCATCATAAAAACAAACAAAATCAAAAGATCAGTTAAATATGAAATCTGGAATTGGCAACAAACACAAAGCATCCATAGGCAGTCCATAAAATAGATGTCCTCACTACCTTCCAAGATGCATTACCCAAACACTTTAGCATTTGAAAATAAACTTTTGCCTACTAGACATTTAAACATTAGACAACATGGCAGAACACCCTATGAGACTCCAAAAGTGGAAAGTTGCAGGCACTTGGCACTTTTGCAGTAACCTGTCAAAAATAATTCGTTACAATTGCTGACACTTGAACTTCTTTACTATGATACCATTACACAATATTAGTGGAAAGTGTCCAGAGACTTCTAGTGAAGTATCATACCTCGCCCTTTTTATTTAACGTCATGATGGCAAGAACGTAAGTTTTCTTCGTATCAAATATACAATACACCAGTAAACCTGCCCTGTCATCTCTTAATTTGAACATATTTATTTTTTTGTTTTCATAAATTGTGTTAAATGAAGTAAACCCATGCCATATTTTCATGGCTTAAAGTGCCAGACACTCAGCACCTGGGACAGATTCTTCCAAAACATTTGCACTCAGATGTACTCATGCTTCACCTATATACTTAACATAGCAAAACTTGTCTACCTCGCCTTTATCATAAAAATACAAACATAATCCCAGAATATTCTCATATCTTTGTTCCCTTATATTTTTGCAGAGACATGCATAAAAACCTTCAAGTGAAATCTCCATTAAGTTCGTTAAAGAGAAAGCAAGCATATAATGGAAAATCCTGCTGGATCTGTTAAGTAGCAGAATTATTGACAGAGGCATCAGGCTCAACTACACCATGAAAAGAAAAAATAGAAAAAAAACAAAGCCTTTGATGAAACAAGCAAATATTCTAAACCATCGCACGATTCATTTAACGCCAATATGACAACATAAAGAAAAATACTTAATCGGGAAGCCTTCATCCAAATAAACAAGACATTCCGCCAGCCAAAATAAAAAATCAGATAGATCTCTCAAATGATTATTCATAACCATAATAATAAGCATCAAGCTCGATCCGCTGATCATCCTCTTTCGATAATCTTTGCATCAAATAAACCCATGGTTGAATTATTGCTACGACCACAATAAAGCCAGAGATCCATCCATCAACTGGCTTGCAAAACAATAAATTAAGCACTCCCATCACATAGAAAAAGAAAAAATACGGCAGGTCCGATAAAAAAAAAACACTAAGACATCAAACGAAGCCCACTTACAATCAGTGAAGATCTAAAGTTTGCCAGACCAACTAGACAGAGGGAGAACCAGGCTTAGAGATTTTGTGGAAAAAAAAAAAAATTACCTGACTCCTGCATCTCCCGACATCCCGATATAGCCATGCCCGCAGAGAGGCCAGCAAGGCCAACAAGCGAGCCCGGACGAGAGGTGGGCATATCCATCGAAAGAGGTAGTAAGACGGCCTTGGGGAATTCCCGTGCTAATGATCACAGCTATGATCAACCCGTAGATCCCGAGCACTCAGCCGACCACGGGCGGATCGAGTCATTACGAGCTCCGGCCGCATCACGCCCATCGCCGCCACCGACTCCACTCTTCGCTGTCCCGTACGCCGCACCATGCTTCCAATAAAAAAAAATACATCAAAACTCAAAAAAGAAGAAACTTGGAATCGTTGAAGTCCAACAATTCGACTAAACCCTAGAAAGGGGCTAGAGATCGAGGGATTACTGAGATACACGAGCTGCCGGCGGCTCCGAGGAAGCCAAAAAAGGGGGCGGTCTGGTCGCCGCTGAAGTCCGACCTGGGT
This sequence comes from Areca catechu, assembly GCA_021397845.1. Taxonomy (NCBI): domain Eukaryota; kingdom Viridiplantae; phylum Streptophyta; class Magnoliopsida; order Arecales; family Arecaceae; genus Areca; species Areca catechu. Next base: position 187,300,138 of record CM038045.1, read on the forward strand.
GGAGGGATTGGAATCCTAGATCTTAGAATCCCCAACCGCTATCTCTTGGCCAGAGGAATTGGATGAGCCGAACGGCTTATGGAGAAATGGAGAGGGCTGGTCCAAATAATCATTGTTTTTATAGTATGCCCCTACATTTGATTGAATTTACGTAATTTTAGCAACATTTAGAGTAATGAGATGTACGGTCAATTTGACAAAATTAGCCATGCACCCGTGGGATTGTATAGGGCAAATTTTTATTAATTAAGAAAAAAATTTAACTATTAAGATTTTTTAATTTTATTTTAAATTTAATTTAGTGAAATTAGATTATTAATTTTTTTAAAAAAATTTAATTCGGACTTTGATTAGTAATTTCATTCAGTTATCATTAGGATATGTTAACCTGGATCACATGAAAAAAGCAGTGAGATAAAAAATTGGATTGATGTAGTAAGTATTTATTATTTTTATTTTTTTATCTTTGTCTAGGTTTTATAAACAATCATCTCTTCATTTCTGGTAATTCAACATCAGTGAAAGTTGTGAGATTGGGTTTTGCCAGATAACAAGAAGATGGTAATCTCATTTTTAAAAAATTAAATAGACAGAAACTCATCTCCAAAGTTTTTCTATATTTATTTAAATGATAGGTTCATACTTCGAACTAAAATAAAGGTATTCCTGAAAAAAATACTAACTCATCTTGCAAAGCTAAATTCAAAAAATGTGGCAATCATACTTGACATGACTGGTCAACATGTATAAGCGAGATGAGTGCACTCTTCCAGAAGTTTCTACGATTGCATTTAGTGGATTGCTAGGAAATCCTAAATGGTAATTGAATTACCTGCAAGATAGATTATATTAGATAGATTGCTAGTAATACTGATTACTATGTTGGGTATACACAGGTAATCAATCAGTAAGATTGATTACTGTTTGTATGATAATAGATATAAGTAATTTAAGCCAAATTTTCCAAAATACTCCTAAGTCAAAGAAAAAAGAAGTTTTTTTATGAGAAAATATGGAATAATCGCTAAAAAAAAGCCCACCTATGCCACAATAATGCGACCAGGGAATATTGGGATCGATCGCGTCTGGAGATCGAGCGGGGTCGATGCGAGGGTTTGTATATGACCAGAGAAGACAGGAGAGGGATCTTGAAATCCCCACACAGAGAAGTCGGGAAATAAAAAGACATCCTTTTTGCGGTCGATGTCTACTTTGCTCTCCGATTTGGATTGGTACGGAGGTATATAGAGGAGGACCTAACTAAAATCTAACCGGATGCGCTAGGTAGGAAATGGGAGAGAGAGGGAGTTGGAGGGAGGGATTAAGAAGAGATCCGATGAGCACCCAAAGGAGTTGGAGGGAGGGATTAAGAAAAGATTTTGACGAGCAACCAGAGGAGAGGGAGGAGGGGAACGATTTTGTTCTCACCAAAACGAAAGGGATGCGGTGATTTGTACAAAAAAATAAATTACACATCTTCGATAATCTGGATAGCTATCTCTTCCTGAGATAATGGATTGGCCACATGAAAGGTAATCCGGATTATCACTACAAGATAGATTACCAATTTTCTAAAATACCAATTAGTTATCTGGGGCCAACTTAAAATTCTGATAATCTGGATAGATTACCGTCTACCAAATACAATCTACATGATTTAGAGAAGATTCAATACTTCCTTCAAATGGGTGCATAGAAGAGTTGCATGAAACTATGAAACAAGATACAGAAGCTTATTTAGGTGGGAGCATATCACCTCCCATCCCTTCTTCGTTATGATATCAGCTTTATCGTTTAGCTTGAAGACTTAGCTACAGAAATAGAAAAAGTAGTGGTGTACCTAGTGAAAATTAACCAGCTCGTGCAAGCCTTCAAAAATGTTGAAGAAATGGCAATGGGTAATATTTTAATGACCAGCACAGTCCCTTGAGTTAGATACTTTTTGATGCTGAGAAGCCTCAGGAGTTCACTCATATGTCTCAGCAACATTTACCCATTTGTATCCTGTAAAAGAAACCTATCCTAGTAACGTGCAGTTGTAGTGTAATGTTCCCAACCATGAGCTAATTGAATATCTCCTTCCCCTTGATAATAATTTGAAATTACTAGATGAGCCCACGGAACATGTCTCTTAGGAGAATACACTATAGTTAGGAGGACCTACACAGTGTGATGACCTAGATCTGAGAATGCCAATTATTAATGATGACAGTGATATGCACATCCTTCTTCAACCTATCTCAACCAGAAACATAGGTCTTCTAGTTAGCCACAAGAAAATAATCTCCTGATGATGCTACTATACTAGCACCTGGTGGTGAACTAAGAGACATTAGTCTAAAGGACACAACAGCATTAGATTCTCAAAGACTCAGCACCTGACCTTCTTTCAAGTGAGGAAGATCAACTTGTGTCTGTCCTACTGCTCAAGATCCTGAGTAATCCTTTTTAAATCATTTGATCATATTGCTTCTAAATTATTCAGTGATGTTATCAACAAAGCTACTGGAAGGTGTCAAAAACATCTGCATTCTGATAACAAGAAGTAAATTCAGTATATTCCTTAGAAAGCAATCAAGATATTAGTTTCAAAGCTTCGCCACATGGTGGTTGTGAAAGTATAGAAGAGAATCCTCCAACTATTCATTTCCTTTCAGAACCAATAATTCCACTTGAAGAAATAGCCTCCAAAATATAAGTTGTCAGTGAACTAAATGTGTCCCCTGTATATCAAGAGGGTGAGCATCTTGATCCATGCTTACAACTAGTTCCATTGACCTTAATGATGAACCTTCCGAACAAAGGCCAGAACAGAGGTCCCATGACTTTGCTAGTGATGGAGATGCTGTGAGAACGTTCCTAGGGGCGATGCATGCA